>JACEII010000036.1:1031211-1071796 GCA_014332785.1 Antheraea mylitta
TGTACGTATTCACGGCGGCGAGGAAACGTAGTGGGAAGCCTCCGGCTACCAGGGAGATAGAGAGTTGCAGAAGGGGGCGATTGCGAGGTGGATGCAGGACCTGGTGGACGCGCGCTTCGGAACGTACACCATCGAAGCCATCCGCCCGGTCCTGCGGGAGTGGGTTGGGATAGAGTGGGGCTCCCTATCGTTCAGGTTAGTGCAGGTGCTGACCGGACACGGTTGTTTCGGGTGGTACCTGCACCGGATCGCTCGCAGGGAGCAGATCGTCGCCTGCCATGAGTGCGGCGCTGAGGAGGATACCGCGCAGCACACTCTCTCTGAGTGTGTTGCATGGGAGGTGGAGCGCCGCACTCGGTGGCGGTGGTGGGGAAGGCTCGGCAGCAAGCAAGCGTGGCGAGTAGTGGGCTCCTTTTGCGAGGAAGTCATCTCACAAAAGGGGGCTGCGGAGAGGACCCGCGAGGCGGACCCGCTCAGTGGCCGTCTTCGCCATCGGAGGACCGGCAGGAGAAGGCGGCATTTTGTACCTAGCTGCCTCTCTATAGGTAGGAGCCCGGCGGCCACCTTCCACCGGGTGGACCGTTGGGGCAGCTATCTAAGGGGAATAGTTTATAACGATCTCTTGCCTCCCTAATACTACGGTCTGTCGGTACACCGTGGGGTTTTAGTCTGTGCGAGCCGGACATAACCCACCCTCTCCCCCGGGAGAGTGGGTATCCATAAGGGATTTCCCCACGTAAAAAAAAAATGACGAAATTTAACTTTGCTTCTTTTCTGAGTTACTTTCTTTTAGATTGAGTTACTATCTTTTAATTCCATATAAGTTATAGCATTTGATGTTATTATATGATGTTAAATTACGATATAATCTAAGGTGCCAAATGTATTAAACCTAAATTAAGAGCTCTAAAACTCTATCAGCAAAGCTACTACGTCTGTTCCCAATTTCATTTGAAAAGTTTTATATATTTAGCCGTGAATATATATAATTTATAACAATATTAAAATAGATAAGATAAGCTTAATAACTTTAGATAACAGATATTACACGTTCAGAAACGTTGGAAATATCTTATTGAATATCGATATGAATGTATACATTTCTACATTTAGCGAGAATTAATATCATGTTTAGTCTGTGACAAAATTCTGCGTGGTATACACCACTTATGGCTTTGAATTAATAAGATTTGAATGTTTCCTTTGTGCCTGGTTTAATAACGCTTAATTATCAGAATCCTTCAGTGAGCTTTGTGTTGCAAATGCAAGCTGCATTCCGGACTCCGACATAGATTGAGTATGCAAACGACATCTTAATTGTTTAATCACAATAACAAAATTAATTAATTAAATCCTAACTAGCCGACAAGTGCAACTTCGTCCGCGTCAAATTGGTTATTGCCGGTTTCAATTGTATTTTTAAACGCGAAAAATGTAAATAAATCTATAACCCAATTACAGTGATAACTACCATTTTCAATTGTAAATCTAAACTAACTAGGGACTAACTCAAGTATATATTTAGTTGATATGTGAGAAATCTTTTAAAATAAGCCTAGAACCCATTCGCAGCATCAACTACCGGATCAAGTAAAGAAAAAAATGTTTCCAAAAAAAAGTCGAGTTCGATATATAAAACCACTAAGGTGCAAAAAGCTAAAACCAACTTAATTAACTAAATTAAATAGAAAATATTGGTATTTGCGCTACTTTTTATGTAATAGAATTTAGGCTACTTCATACTTCTAATTCAACTGATTGATAATTATGCAAAGAAACGTCATGTCGCCGTAGCTCAACTATAACGTACTGCACATATACATTACTAGCCTCTGCCCGCGACTTCATTCTTGTGGAATAGAAACCCCGATTTTTTAACATTCTTCGTTTTTAACATTAACATTCTCCGCTCCTATTGGTGTAAGCGTGATGATATATAGCCTATAACCATCCTCGATAAATGAGCTATATAACATTGAAAGAATTTTTGAAATCGGACTATGATTACCCCCTACAACGCCACAACGTCACAAACTCACAAAATTTACCTCTTTATAATATTAAGTATAGATATACGCACCAACAGAGATGACGGTTCGAATCTCATCGGTATTTTTTTTTATTTATTTTCTTTAAGAAGTATACGGAGATAAAATCTAGCTCAATTTTTTAGCTGATCTGTCTGCTTTCGCTAACAATAATAATTAGCTAATAAAATTCTTCCAGAATCCGTCAAGAATTTCATTAACTACAATTGTTTGACTTTCGTCCGTTATCCTGAACAATTCCTTGCGTTTTATGGCACAAAAAGACAGACAGATAGGCAAACATTATATTTTTGGCTTCTATATTAATAACAAAGTCAACCCGATTTAAATTTTCAAAAAATATTTAATGTACATTTGGCCTAGTTACAGTTTTATTATAATTCTAGATGCACTCTACATACAGTGCTATCCAATAACAACGCTAACCAAGCTATGATCCATCCATAGGTAGTGTATCACCATACAATGAATTGGCAATTGGTGCTGTAATATCGGTGTGTACACATACTGATCCCAAACTACGACACGTCTAAGTGTGTTCAAGCGTACATGCTGGGGCGGGTATACCTGGTGTACGATGATCCCGATCCAATCAGACACGATTGTCATATCCCACCTCTCGGCAAAGCCTGAAGCAAATTGGTTTCTAAGCTATTGTCTCTCAATTCAAAGTTTTGAGGATTACGAGTTACTTAATATAAGAATATGAATTAATAAACTATTTCAAATAACTATTTGTTAAAATATAATTCATTTTGTGATGGTTTAAATTTGATTTTATGGAACGAAAATATGTAACTAAAACGGGATAGCCATAAGTGTACGTAAAGGTTTTAGACCGTGAGAGAATGAGATAAGAGGGAGACGAAATGAAATTATAGTATGTTATTTTCTGTTAGACAATAATGACTATCGCATATTATTTTATTATTTTAGAAATTATAAGATAATACGGACAACTAATGTTTGCGAACCAATGTTTGTGTACTCAATTTCTTCTCTTAAAATTCATCAGAATACTATGTTTCACTTCTATCGTGTGTTAACTCACACTCTTCTATTTTTCTTATTATTTATTATTGTAATAAGTGCCTTACTTTATTTAATAACAAGCTGTACTTCGCAGTTTCACTGATGTATAATTTTTCCAATTCTCGATCTCAACACCATACAGCCTTAGTTTCACTTAGTATCACAAGTCCTAAGACTCGAGTCGTGATGTTTAATACTTTATAACCTCCCTTAGGAAATAAACTATAAAATGCAACAAGAATTCTTTAAATTTAAAGATTACAGCGTTCAAGCAAACAATGAGCTTTAAATTCTTATAACAAATACTCTTATTTTAAAATGAATAATAACACTTTTCAGCTCAATGATCCCATAGCGATCCCCAACTTGTTCACTGAAAACAATATTTATTGAAGGGTCGTAGAGTCCGTACGAGCGCAACCGATAATTAAAATACGCTGTTGTATCTCAATTTCAAATTGGTTCCTATAAAACATTACGAATGGGAAGTATTAATCAACAGTGAAAAAACTACAAAGGTTGTAAATATAATCAGTTATCAGTATATTCATGGTGCAATTATGAGTGCAGTTTACGAAGATTAACATTTAATAATTCAAAGTGAAAAGAGATATTGTCGACAAATTTGTTCTTCGAGTTCCAATTACAATGAAAATACAGAATTCTACGACTCTCTGCGTTTGAAATGCCAATAAATCTCGAACTGTTGTGGATAATCCCGTACCAGTCAACGGAAAGAGGGCTTCACGTAGTAGTTGGAAATTTACAGTATTGTATTTATTGTAGAATAACTTACTATATCAGTCAATATGTGTTATATGTATAGTTAATATCCCAAACACATACATTAGTAATAACGGTTATAATAATTGCTTAATTTTGTAAAATTGATCCTATCGTATTTCTATTTTTCTATTATTTTCTATATAAGTTACTGGCCGGCATGGTGGACGTTGTCCCGCCCTGGTAATGAAAAAAAAACCATAACAAATTATATACCTAAACCTCCTTCATGAATCATTTTATCTACTGACAGTGGCTGATTTGCAGTCTTGGCCGCGCTAGGCCCCAGGCCATGTAATAAGTACCAGCCACCCTTTTCTCAGCACCCATAATATTGAGTACATAATGAATTTACTTTTTTGCCAACTTTTTAAAGGATTTTTGTTATACGATGCGTTGCAGTGATGGCTACCATAATGTGCGCGAACCTTTAGAATATTTACGTACTTTGAGTTATTTCTTGTTATCATCAGTGAATTTTTTGTCACGATTGGCCACCCCTAATATTTGGCCGCCCTAGGCCCTGGCCTCCTGGGCCTTAGGGCAAATCTGCCACTGTCTACTGGTGGAAACTGCATGAAAGCCGTTTTGTACTTTTTAGTTTATCGCGAACAAATAGACAGACAGATAAACGTGGCAGAGGAATTTGCTTTATAATATGTAGTGATTTAGTCAGTTTCTCACTATACAACATTGATAAACCTTTTATAATAACACGGTATTTATAATCATGTGATCCAATTATCAAAGAACGTGTTTAGCTAAATATAAAACCTATTGAATATAGTATTATAGAATTTAATAAATAAATAATAAAATTTGAATAAAGTAAATGCTTCTACGATGGGACCCCATTTTAAAGGTTGATTATCGATTCTTGATGCATATGCTACATCCATTAACCTCCATATATAATTTTAATAACATAAGCTTATCGGTTTGAAATATGGGTGGATCGGCTATCCGGTCAGGGTTAATATATGTTATGAAGGAAAACGATTTCTTAAATGAAAAATTCTTAAATCGCTTAAAATTTTTGCTTATGTTTTTTATAGAATCAGTTTACTTTATTATTTTAATCTTTATTTCTTTTAGAGACTTAGGTTCACAAAGAACATGTGATATACACTTTTAGGTGACGACATTACTACCTATTACTTATATCAGTGTTGTGTAACTGATAACCTTGGTAAATTAGTTGAGGGTCCCATTGTATGTACTTATTGATGTGTCCGTATAGTAACAAGGAAACAAAGTTTACTGAACTGATTACTAACTTAGCGCTACTGTGCTCAGTTTATGAAGCGTTTACGCTCCAACACCATTTTCTTTCCCGTTGGTAATGTCGTTTATTTTTACACTATACTAATGATGCGTGGATCTTCTCATATAATGCTTTCTATGACTTATCCTTACTATAGATAGACTGGTTAATAAATAGTAGTATATTATAAGAAACAATATATATCATCTTGTAATATTATTACTCCTGCAGGTTATCTAATTGCTGTTTTTGACAACAAGAGACATAAAAATCGAATATACTCGTTGCCTACTTGAATTTGTTTATCCTTTTTGTTCCTCTTTGTATTCACTATGACGTTCACAATAAAACTCCGTTCGAACGTTTTTTTTTGCCACTCGGACACACGGTGTCTCGCCTTTGTATACCTTACAAAAAAGGAGGCGGAAAACTGTGGAAGGTTGACTTCATTATTCGAAATATTGGACAACGCTCAAGATATATCTTTTTTAATACCCTTTTGTATTTCGTTTCCACAGTTGATTATTCATAATATATTAATATAAAATAGTATTTTCATTACCTCTAAAAAAAAATGTGAATGTATTAGGGATTATCGTAATACTCGCATAGATTACATAGAAGTCTCGTTTGAAAGATAGAATGTATAACTAATTTTGAGGTGTAAGGGGTGTCGAGTAACATCTTAAAACTTGAGACACCCAAGCCAACCTCACCTGCACGTGGTGCACCCTGCTGAATAACGAACGAGGCAATGGCGATAGTGGGGTGGTAGGGTTTTACAGCCCGACTGGGTCGCAACCACCATGTACATGGCGAAAAAGCCCGTCATAGTGACTCGCTTCTGCGCGTCGCGTTTCGGGATCAGCCTGTGCATATCCAGTACCGGGTGACTTTCGTCATTATGGCCGGCATGACAGCGGCGAGCAGCGATGGATAATCTGTCTCTCGGTGGTTGCCGATGTTTTTGGATTGTACTATGCTTACCATCAGACATAGTGCAGTCATTTTGTCGTGCTTCAATAAAAAAAAAAAAAAGTTTTATAGGCAAGTTCCCGCTCTTAAACAAAATGGAACTTCGTACAATATAAAACTGCACCATCACTACGATTAGATACGATCAAATAAACTTGTGGTAAGTTGCCAATATAACACCGTATGGCAGTATAGTTCATTTGTTGAAAGACTATCGAAAATATAATATAGCTGCAAATTACGTAATTATGACCAAAAGTTTTAGTTCCGAACGCAACTGAAGTTGCTTTTTTTTTCGAACTGAATTGGCTGAAAGGGCTTCACAATTTTACCGGACTAAAATTGAGATGGCTAAATATACGTACTCTCCAGATCATTCATATTCTATTTTTTTTTAAATGTAAACCATTATTAAAGTACTTCGATTTATGATCGATATACGATTTCTGTACGATCTCGTTAACTCTTTAATAATAATAATAATAGTATTTATTACCAATCAATTTAGATCTTTACATTTAAAAATATGCGAAGACAACATGGTGCTGTTATATTATTTTACAAGTAATTATAACTAATTATATTTAATATACAATATGCCAAAACAACAACAGTGAAGAGGTTGACTATAAAACCTAAACGCACAAAAAAATTATTATGCAATTTATCAAACTAGAATTATAAACCACAAACTCTATAGAAGTAGATTAAAGATTGATGGATTCTGCATATGACAGCTGCTATCTAAACTAGATAATCCTGTGTCTCAGGTGGTTAAGAACCAAGTTCATTCCTGTTACAGCGTCGATTAAGTTATTCTTCAGTTACATTTTTAATCTCTTATTTGAAATGAGTAGCCAATATTTTTCTTAACTTATTTATATTTGTGTAATCAATATTAGTTATCTTCTGAGTAAATCTATATTAAAATTATAAATAGGTGAAGTTTGTAAGTTTGTGAATTTGTACGGGGTAATCTCAGAAATTACTGGTCCGATTTGAAAAATTCTTTCAATGTTATTATATAGCTCATTTATCGACGAAGATTGTAGTCTGTATCATCATGCTAAGACCAATAGGAACGGAGCACCAATGATAAATGTTTCCAAATTGAGTTTTTTACTTTTAAGAGCTTCCGCTTCGTGTTACTTAGTGCAAACTAACTATTACGACCGAACGAATTCGCGGGCAGACGCTAGTAAATAATAAACTACATGTAATCGTTCATATAACATGTTTTTTTTTATTTACAGCTTTATACACTGAAAACGAAGATAAAATTTTGCCGCCGCTAAGGCTTTTAGTTTTTTTTTATGATCTACATTACATGTACAAAATTTGAAGATTTTGATAATTTATCAGGTTGTATACGACATAGTCGATGCAGTCAGGATGCCAATAAATACTAAGTAATTACTTCCACTCTTTATTTGCCCAGAGTTACGGCTTACAATACTTTTTACAAAAGAATGCGTAGATAACACTGACATCTTGCCTTTTATAGGCCGAACTATATAACTTATAAGACGAACTATATAACTCAAACCAATTAGCATTTACTTATAATTCTGCTATATGTTTTAAGTAACACAAAGATAATAATTAATGAACAAATTAATATTATTTACGTACATCAATTCTATATAAAATCTTATATAATTCTATATAAAATTGTTATTTATGTATCTGAAATATGTGTATGTGTGTAGAGTAGAGACATCTAGCCCTTTATAGGTCAAACTATTGAAGTCAAAGCAATTACTATTATTATCATAAAACTAATGTTGTGCAAGTAATAAATGAACAATATCAATTCCTTTTGAAATGACTCATTGAAATCTATATAATTATAATAATTCTCATTTATGTATCTTTAATAAAATGGCGTTAGTGTTAATGTGTCTCTCTTATATGTTGGCGCTTGGCGCTAGTATCAATGCGTATCTCTAATATGTAGCACTAGTATCTCTAGTCTTGAATGACGAGCGGTACCGGAAGTGGGTAGCTAACATAATAATAACGAATAATTGTAGGGTTTAGGTTCGTTTTTTGTTGTCGCTAGACGATTTTATAATTAAAATAAAATATTTTCAATTTAGAAGACATTTATTACACACTGTTTCTACAAGATATTTTTGTGTCACAATGTGAGGAATTAGAAACAATGAGTAATAATCCGGCTGATACAAAAATAAAAATTATAAAATTTGCCAAACCCATTGTAAAGAATAATAGTGCAGAAAGTCATGAAGTACGATTATCGTTGATAGAATGGAAGTTCTTAATGTTTTTTGTGGACCCTGGTGGGGGAGGGTTCAAGAAGATACCTAAGCTATTGAGCAACTCATGTTGTTTAGATTTAATTATAGTTTTGCCTTGTAAATTTATTTTTTGTTATTTGTATTGTTAACAATAGTTTCTAGTATATATGTAGTCTCAGTTGTATTTATTTATTGTTCTTGTTGTAATTGTCTTGGTCATTTTTTCCTTCGGGTTGGAGGATGTTAAAAACCTCTTTTATTTGTATAATTTTAAACGTATATGTTCTAAACAAAAATTATAATTTTATGTCAGTCTTGTAGAAACAGTGTAATAATAAATGTCTTCTAATTTGCAAATTAATGATTTTATGTATAAAATCGTCTAGCGACAACAGAAAACGAATCTGAACCCTATAAACGTAAACTATAAGGAACGGCTAAAATTGTCTTTAACTCATTTTAAAATGTACTAACACAAATGTCAGAATACCAGCTAAACGTACTAGCAATCTCAGTTTGTCTGCAATTTCGTCGGTATATGTATGCATATAAAGTCGAGGCGAGTATCTAGTGTAACTATTATGGCGAATAATTTACTATTATTATTAATGTGAATGTCAGTTTGCTTGTTATTCTTTCACGCCTTAAATACTGAACTGATTATCATAAAATTTTACATACATGTTGTCTGGGCTACAGAAAATAATATAGCTCACCTTCCATTTCCAAAAAATGTACTGTCCCATAAGTATAGATGAAATCAATCTATATTAATGGAAGTGAAGCCGAGTACCAACCCTAGTAATCCGTAAAATTGTACGCTTCCTCAGTAAATGTGCCAAATGTAAAACAAAACAAATGTAACCAAATGAATGCAATAATACATAAAATTAGATATTACCTGCGGCTCCCACGTATTTTAAAATTTGTATTAAAGATATATAAAATTGTGAGATCATGTAGAGTTATTATAAAAATGCTTTTTCAAAAATAATTTTAACTACGACACGCACGCCACCTGTAGTAACATATAACGTGTAGGTACATAAGATATATAAATACAATAGAGTGTCAAATGAGGTTTGCCATCAGCAACATATTTGGAATTTTAACCCATCATATAATGACCTCACTTACACTGTGTAGGGAAATAATAAAACAATAACTTAAAAATATTGTTATAAAGATATAAATATTTTCATTATAATTAAGTTTATGTGACTAATATAATAATACAAAAAATACTTGTTTCTCTATTTCGCAAGAAATTTTATCATAGAACTCTTAACGTAAGACATTTATTGTTTAAGATCAAATTAAAAAGACTTTTTTAAAGTTACTATTAATGATAATGTTGAATTGTAATCAATAAGTTGATAATTGTTTTTCTAATTAAAATACAGAGAGAGATGAAGTCTTGAATGCTTGCTAAATATCATGCGGACAAAGTAGCGGATAACAGCTAGTCTAAAATTTAATAACCTAAATTAATTTCTATAATGTCCGCTACCTGCCAGTAAAAGTCCCGTAAAAATAGCTCTAATGGTTTTGGAGATGGCACCGCGAACGAAGCCGCAGTTAACAGCTCATCTAAATAAGACTATGTCACCCACTGTAATTTTACCTATCTGCCAGTGAAATTCGCATCAAAATCGGTCCAACCGTTTCGGAGATTGCTTAGGATAAACAGAAAGACCGAGAAAGATAAAAAAAAAACCATTTTTGTTATCAGTAGCGTGTATACTTTCATATCCAATCAGGAAAAGTTGTTATTTTGATATCAATACTATATATTATACTATATACAGTAATAATATTACATACAGATATTTTATTTTTATTATATGTATAGATTCTCTTCGTTTCTTCACGTATGCTTTCGTTGTTATCCAACGTTGAGTTGTTTGAGATCTTAAGTCCCGAGCTTTTGGGAAGTTAGTTTAAAATGGATTACAAAATTCCAATCGGGCAACACACAGAAAAACAAGTCAATAAAACGTATTAAAAACAAATAATATGTTCAGTATCATAATATAGGTATATAACAATCACAATTATTTCAATATATATAAGAATCAAATTCTGATAATCAAATACCAGTAATACTAGGAAGAACATTAATATTCGAACTACTCGTAAATACCTGTTTCCTTTAATCCATTTTACTGATAATGTGTGGAAAGAAAATATATTTAAAGATTAAACTCGCTACTGTACAATCGAAATATAAAAATAATTGAGCCGTCACGGGACGCCTGGCAGATGTGAAACATCGAAATTGTTTGAATCGAACGAATCTCAAATTCTCAAAAATTACATTATAGGTATGCAAGCTTAGAGCGACATCAGAGATAATGAATAATAGCATGCGCAAGCCATCGTCACTTATCTTATTATTATATTATCGAGTTATGAAAATATTGTAGTATGGGATTATTACGCCACGAGTAAATAGTAACTACAGTGCACTAGTCATTTTAATTATAGCAAGTGAGCACAGTGTATAGAGATCGCTTTACAAACCCGACCCAAAAGGCAGGACAGTCAAACGGATAGGAGTTCGAACTAATTAATAGCCGGTGACCGAAGGCTTGCGCTCAATATTAGACACCGGAACATGCTTATATGAGAAATCCAAGTAACCACTTTAAGTAAAATTCTACTATACTCGATAGAATATTGTTGAGTAGTTAAATTATAGCAAAATTGTAACAAAAGTGACAAACTTAATACATAAAAATTCAGTTCCAAACCGATTTTCATAAATGTTGGTATTTACGTATAACTTGGTCCAACTTGAGAGATAGGATTAGAAAGGAGGATTTATATTTCATTTTATGGCCTGAGTATTTTTTCGTTACAAATTAAATAATTGTCAATGTTGATTATAGTTATTAATTCTAAGTTTCATCAGTCTCGAACAGATGGCGCTTTAAATTAGTTTTTTGACAAAAAAATGTAGGACTGATCGTTAAAACAAACTAAAATCCCGGTTAAATTTCTATTTAATTTTCTGTTCTTTACCATGACAGTTTTTAAGCAGACTCGTTACCCCGTAATACTAAATACTCAATTTTACATAATTTTAATTCACTATGTAATAACCGACCCACAAAAACGCCTGGACTAGCCATCTAGTAATGTATAAATGAATCGCGTGGGAATCATCTTGGAAAAACATACTGGGAAGATAGAATAACAAACAAATGAAACAAATACATAGGGTTTCCTGTCTCTATGATACATAATTATTTTTGTTCGCGTAAATCACTTAATTAGTATTTTCTGATAACAGATTTATTATAACATTTTACAAGCAGTAGACACTTTTCGACGAATTCGATAAAATATACGAGATACGATTCTATTAAAGATATTCTTTGAGGTTCTTTATTTTTTTAAATAACAACGAACCTGACTTATATCTATTTACACCAGACTAAACAACAAACCGACAATATACAGACTGAAAGCTTAGACAGTAGCAATATTTATGGAGGAAGCCCTGCACTCGATTCTTGTCCTAAATCAATTAAAAAAATAGTGCTTACAATTTATCGTACATCTACTATCTACAAAAATATAAAAATTGACGCAATCCTCTACGTGTTTATGTTAAAGCACGGTGTCAATAACCGTTGGCTGATTTCATATTTACTTGGAAGTGAAGGTGGGAACGGCATGAACAAAATAAAAGGGTTTATGGTCCGTTTTATTTTCAAAGATTATTAACTCCGGATCGCATTTTACAGCTTTCGGCACCGGTCATCTCACCTAAGTTTATTACGATTATGTTTATACTTTTGAAAGTCTTAGAACACACTTTAACGTACGTTCTCTTTCTTCTTTATTAATATTTCTTTTGATATCTATATCTTTTAATGAGCAATTCTGGTATATTTTTATATTGTTATATATTCAGGGTCTCGAAAATGGCGTAAGCTATTTCCGTGAAACTTAGTATGTAGGTGGTTTCGGGGACGATAAATCGATTTAGCTAGATTTCATTCATAGAAAACTTTTTTATATAAATATAGCTATAATATAAAGGTAAATTTCGCCGCCGCTGCCAAAACAAAAATAGGTCAAATGGAAGTTGGCGGCTTCGAAAGTCCGTCTAACCCCAGTTCGAATCCGAGTGTCAGCAAAAGAGATTTTTTTTGGTAGAAAATATGTTTTTAATATATATTTTTTTTTGTATAAAAACGATAATTTTGAGAGACCAACCTTGTTTATTTTAATTTAAAAACAATTTTAAAGAACCGAGCTAGGCCGTCCAGGTACTTATTATTTTATATGTTAAATGTGATCATGGAGTATTATATCCTAGAAAACTGCAAGTGTATAAGATTTTACCTGGTATATACATGATTTATATGAAAAAAAATACAAGACACAAAACTAACAAACGTGTTCATAAAACTTTTTCCTGTGTGAGGGTCAATCGCATGACTAGTACTATTGAACCATGATGTTTGTTTTGTGTTATTTAAAGTGAATACTTGTATAAGAAGATATAGCTACTCGTAACTCTCTATTCAAACATATAATTGGTGTCTCCGGTCTTAAAGGTTTTGAAAAAAAAAACACGACATAATCAAGCCAAAATCAGTTTTAATTAGTTTTAATCAGTTTCAGTTTTAATGGCTTCAATTACTTGTCGTTTTGGGCTTCATATGTTTTCCTAAATTATAATTTCATTTTACTGCTAAACCCTTATCAAAAGGCTCAATTATATAGAACCTAGACCTTTACTTAAGTTTAATTTTATATTAATCTAAAAATAATTGAACTGTCGATAATCTAGAATATGTCAAATATACTACATTGTTATAACATACCCAATGATATATTTTTGTAATATCATTGAACATAGTACGTTAAAAGTTTTCAGAAAACTGTAAAACGGTTTTTAAGTATCCAAATAAAAAAAAAAACAAAAGAATACAAAAATATTTAAAACAATGATATTAATAGTAATAGGTATTTTCAGATTATATTGTATGTTCAGAAGAATAGTAGATATTATATCATGTCAGTACATACTATAATACAATTATAGTATTGTATTATGTTATGAAAAAGAATGGTTAAAAATTAGGGGTGTGCGAATAATTCGAACTTACGAATTATTCGTTCCGAATCGAATATTAATATTCGATTCGAAACTCGAATCGAATAATTCGAAAATTCGAATTATTCGAAAGTTCTCGAATAATTCGAAAAATTTCGAATAATTCGAAAAATATCGAATAATTCGAAAAATTTCGAATAATTCGAAAATTTTCGAATAATCCGAAAATTTTTTGGGTTTCTTATTTTCAATTTTCGATTAAAAATTTAACAGTTAATATACATTTTATTTAAACCATGAAATATAGTTACACAAATAGAACAATTAATATAGTTTTTTTTTTTTTAAAGAATGAAATAGAAATTATATTATAGCAATATCAATCTAGAGTAATGTCGCTATGGCATGAACTAGGATCATCCCCCAATTTTAATTTTTACTATTATTAAAAAATTCGAAAAAGTCAAAAAAAAAAATACAAAAAAAATTTTTTTTTTCAAGCGGTCGCCATTTTGTGAAAAAATTTTTTTTCAACTTTTCCCTAGTTCATGCCATAGCGACATTACTCTAGATTAATAATCATTTTGATTTTTTTATTTCCGATTGCTAGGAGGGTTGGAATCGTGGGCATGGTCACGTGCCAATTTTTTGAGACCCCCCCCCCCCACTTCATCAACTGCTAATTTTTTGAATTTCCAAGTTTTTTATTTTTTTTTCTGTACTCTTGTAAATGTAATGTTAATAAATAACTTATAAAAAAATGGATGGTAAAAATATTGATTGCTTTTTTTACGGCACTTCAAAAAATTACCTGAAATTCGTGCTTCTAGACTAGAATACCCCCTGAATTCACGAATTATTCGAAAACTCTTGAATTATTCGAAATTTTTACGAATTATTCGAAATTTTTCGAATTATTCGAAATTTTTCGAATTATTCGAAATTTTTCGAATTATTCGAAATTTTTCGAATTATTCGAAGAATTTCGAATAATTCGAAAATTCGAATTATTCGATTCGAATTTCGAATCGAATATTGATATTCGATTCGATTCGATTCGAACGGTATTCGCACACCCCTATTAAAAATATATAAAATTGTAACCACGCATTGAACACATATACATTATTTTATATATATATGAAGATTAAAAATTCACAAACCAAAATATGTGAACTCTTTAAATATTATATCTTTTTTCTATGTTCCATATGGGAAACATATACTTTATGTTATTCTTTATAATTTACGCAATAATAACTATTTTTTGTCGTACGAACGTTAACCAAAATACTTCAACTCAAAAATATTAGATGCTAAAATAATTGTATTATCATAATATAATTCTTTCAGTATGTTTCCTTAAAGGAAGACATACCGTAGAAATAGAAAACACGCCCTTCAGAACTACTACTGGTCTGTAAGTGTTCACAAATAGAACGCAGAACATAGATATATACGAGTTTATACACACACAACAATAATTATTACCTCTGTTTAAATTGTAAATAAATATAAAATAATCATCTACAAATTTTAAACAGTACAACTGTGATTCCTGGTAGTCTTATTTGAGGAGTAACATTACACTAGTTTTACTGAACAAACAATTAACTTTGTACAGTTACCATGAAAATAGGGAATTCGTTTAAACTTTGTTCCAAAGCAACCTGTCCACAATAATTTTCGAGATAGGTGCATCCTCGTCTATCAAGAGTATTTATTGCAATAGGTAATAAGCATCCGTGATTCAGTAGTTCTCCGAGCGTTGAGCGTTCACGTTGTCTCCGAAATAGTGGCTGCGTCACGTTCGTCTCTTACGTATCGTGATTAATATGAACTAAGTGTTCATATCGTCTATTAGTTTCGAATTATTATTATTATCTATTATAAATTAAAGTGGTTGCTGTCGCCACGAAAAACTAACCGGCCGGCTGTCCGTCAGCCGAGCCTTTTTGAAGTTTTAGTGTGTGCTTGTGTGAAAAACTGTTGCTCCTTGCACGCTAATATAGCATCTAAGCTTTGTAGTTTAAGGGACACTGACTTTATATATATCTGCTTTACTAATAATTATAAGAGGTGAGTAGACTAATCGCTTTTGGAATAAAAGAGGTGTCGTTTTTTGAGTTTAATTTTGATAAAATAATTATAACATTTTGTTCATTCTAATGATATATAGATTCTCATTTTCATTTCATTTCTTTTTTAACAAATTTTAAGTTTTCTAATATCAATTAACTATGTATTTATAACAACTAATATTAAGGTAACGCAAGTTAACTTCACTTACAAGACCGAATATTATATTTTTTGTTAAACAATGAGGCGTCTCAAGTGTTCTCTCAAATATTTTGATGCTTTATTCAGAATAAGTATACAAGCCTTGCATTTGTACATAAATACAAAAGTAGAGACATTGAATAAATATTGGAGTTAGCTGAAAGTATTATTTCTATCAACATTTAAATAGGCAGCGGGGAAACGGTTAAAAACATATCCTTTCTCTATTTCTCAGCTGATTTTCTTCATTCTTTTTTTGTTTAGTAACTATTAACGAGCTTTCGTGTTGAAATTTTTTTTTCAATGGTTTTATTTCGACCACTGGACGAGTATTTGTGTATAAAAATAGATACTGTATTTTTTTAAACGTTGTCTTGTGTACTAATCTCCTTAAGGAGATATATAGTTAATAATGATAAGTTACATTTTTACGTAAAACGGTAACTGGAAAAAATAAATATTTAACCTTATTACATGAGAATAAAAAGCAAGCATTTGAGTTACCTAAGTGTGTCCGTTTAAGATATTTTTGTAGTGCATCTTTATCAAAATATTATAATGCTGAGTTTGTGGTAAAATTGAATTCTAGTTTTAAGTGGCTTACGTTCAAGGGTAGATTAAAACTTGCGATTTCTTCAAAGAGCTCGGGCTTTGTGGATTGAGAAACTAAATCCCTTTCATAGGAATTCAAAGCAAAATATAAAAAGACCGCTCTATAACTTAAGATTTGTTATACGAATGCGACCCATTTTCAGTGAAGCTACCAAACATAAAGAAAAATAATAATATAATCGTATGAATTGTAGGTGATATGTTTTATATATTGAAAAGAAACTCATATAAATTAATAAAATAAAACTTTCAAGTACATACAGATAATAATCACTCATTCAAAAAATAGTCTGTCATATATTTCTCTTGAACATGATCAAAGAAGCAAATGTGGACTGAATTGGGCCTGACTTTTGACATCTTTCTGACGCTTTAAACGAAGTTTTACTTCGATGATAGGAATATTATCGAATAATGGATAAAATTAAGTAATTCATTAGCATAAAATATATTAATATATAAATCGTATCATGTATTCATGTATATATATACATATATATATAAACTAGATACGCCCGCGACTACGTCCGCATTCAACACACTATCTGGCAGATTTATAAATTGTTTGCGGCTTCGTTGTAAAACCTAGGAGTATTTTTCTAAAAAACATTACTGTTCTTACTGAGCCTAAAACATGAGTTGACATATTTATCACAATTTCTTTCTATCGTTTAAGTTATGACGTTTTTTTTTTTTAATTCAACGTTTTAATGTTTCCGCGGACACACATTAAAGGACAGCAGCTGAGTTAGACACTATATTCCTGCTACATATACCTGCTATATTCCATGCGAATTATTTACTGAATTTATACTATATGTATGTATATTATATATATAACTGTACAATAACATATTCATATATATGTGTATTTGGCTTATAAGAACTACTGGATGGATTTTCATGAAAGTTTGTAAGGTTCACCAGCTTACAGATATTGCCAATATATATATTGTTGGAAATAAATAAAATGTCGGGTAGTATATTCTTGGAAATAAATGAAATGTAGGGTAGTTATACTGCGACTGTGTTTATAAGGGGCGGTGCTTGTCGTGTTGACACAATATTTTGGTGGCCGTCGTAACGTGCAGTAGCTCTGTCCAAACTCGTGTCGGTTATATAAAAAGTGATTCTTTGTTAAAATTCTTAACAGTTTATATTCTAAATTGGTAAATCCCCTTTTATTTTTGATGATCAATAATTGTTTCTATTTCTAACAATATATATATTATATCGGTGTATAAACGACTATCACATTAAATTTCACCAAAATCCGTTCAGTAGCTTTTACGTGAATCCTGTGCAAATGACAGAAAAACATGTTTTTTTTAACCATGGCAATGTCTTCTGTCGTTGATTTTAAGTTCCCCAGTGTATTTTGTCTTAAAATATTTAATATACAGATTTCATCCCTTACCCTTTTAATATAGGTATAGATGTATTATGTATTATTAAATGTTTTATAAATGCATTATTCATCGTGACTTTAAATTTGTTAAAGGTTTTTAAATCGTAGATAAATTAATCAAGAACTCACTATTTACAATTAAATGAATTTCAAACTGAAATATTGAACATTGAAAATAAAATCGGTGAAACTCTAGTTTAAACCCGTGAATCCTTTATCCGTCAAACTTGTTTCCTGTTTATGAATATCGGGTCCGAGTAACAAAGGTTGAAGGGGCATTTGCGGAGATCGGTATGTCAGTGTACGTCCGCTTTTCTGTGCTTGCTTTTGATACGAGAGCAGTTCAGACATTTTGCAGAGCGTAAATAAAATTGTATCGAATGCGATGTACGACACTAAAAGGTAGTGACACTTAGTTCAATATTTATATATATCTCACCTACCTCTAAACTTTATGAGATGTACATTACTAAACAACTAAAAAGCAAAACATTATTTCTATGTAGTGTGTAATAAATAATTGAGAAAATTATATAGTTGTGTATTATCCATTATCAATAGGTATTATAGTGACTTCTGAAAAGACTTCCATTATGCTACAAGCAATAGATATGAAAGGAAGAGAGCAATTAATTGCCATACTAAAGTACACGTTATTAGTTACATTAAAGAGTCAGTATTACAAATTCCAATAAGATATAAGATAACAAATCACCCAACAGCAAAATAGTCGACAATTACTTAGTACATTTTTTTGTAAAATAACAAAACCACATAAATTATTATTGATATATTATAGCACACATATATACACGTGCAACAGATAAATGGTATTTGTAAAACTTTAAGCTGCTTGATGGTTAATTTTAATTAATTTGTCACAATGTTTTCCGCCATCGAAAGATTCAGGTTCTATACAAAACGTAATTCTACGTCTCTACCTCACTTTGCTAGCGTATTTATTTCGTTTAATCGGATTTTCACTTAACGCAATTGTATGTATATATATATATTACTGGCTTTGCCCGTGGCTCCGCATGCTTTTATTATTATTTTCCTTACTCTACGTGTTTGAATATTTACGCCCTTTAATTTTCATAAGAACTGGTTGAATAGTATAAAAACTCCTTAGCTGCAGCGCCACCCAGTAATGATTTGCAAAAAAACAGATCAGAGTACCTTATCCATGAGAAACTTAAGTATGTTAAATTTCAGAGAATATATGAAACCATTTTGATTTATGTCGGTTTCAAATACACCAGCATAAATATTTATATCTATCTAATTAATACGTGAAGCGAAAACTTTGTGCCTTTTAAAGCGAATTGCGCGAACGGATTTACGTGATATTTGGCATAATTAAAGTTTATATAGAGGTGAAATGCATAAAGCATTTAATTTATAAATTGGATTACAAATACATTAAATTAAAATAAACATCACACACTTCTGCCTGAATGACACATAACATATACACGCATATAAATGAAAAAGACGTTTCGCCATCCTTCCTTTTTCTTTATTTTTTCGTCTCCCTTACCGTAATGAAAATAATACCAACTATCTGTTTCCCGCTATTTCATTCCTTATTTATTTATTCTTTCACTCCCATTTTGGTATTCTATTGTCTTCCTATTCCCTCTTATGTTCTATATCTTACTTTACATACCCTTTAAAATTTACTGGTGAATCTGAAAGATAATTTTATAATAATGGAATATAGTATATAACATATCAATTCATAATATACATTATTAAATTATTCATTCATTGATAATAACATATCTTTAATAAATACATGAAATTATTCTCTTTGCTCTTATTGAATGTAGAAATGAATTATGGTCGCATTTCGGCAATCAGGCGACCAACTAGTATTTATAGTAGGTTGTTGTAAGCATTTGTAAATAGATAGATATAATTCCCATAAAACAAATAACGCCTGATGCTAAGCAAGTCTCTTCATCACAATTTCTTGTTTTTGCAATACCACGTTGCATTACAATGTAATGCACAGCCCTGAACCTATGGTTTTTTCGGATCGGGACAGAATCTTGATAGTGTTACGCATCCATCAAGCATCGAAGATAAATTACTTTAAAAAATTCACACAAGTCAGTAGAAAAAAATTAATAGAGTAAATCCCAAGCCGGCATCTTGAATCTATAACTTCACTAGTGCAATGTTGTAGTCGTTGTGATGTGAGCTTGCGTGGCGCCTTTTCTTAAAAGTCGGCGGTGAACCAGCCAGGTTTCCGTATGCTAGGTGCTTTGTGGAGCAGGCATTTTATTTCCAATCATATTACGAATATATTATGATTTTGGCGTCCTCTGAAACTGATGCACGGGACGGGATCCCGCACTCCCCCCTAGATACGGGACTAGTAATTTACACATATCATTGTTGTGGAATTAAAAAAAAGACATCAGTAATTTTTGTAACGTATGGAGAATAAATAATATAATACCATTATAACATACATTTAGGTCGGTTTGTCGGTGAAATTCATCGATTCCACCTTAACTTTGGTAATCGTCTCTTTTTAACTGCATTGTTTACTGAGCTACTATAAGCTGGAGTTAAAAACCATGATGATAATACAAATAGTAATTTCATTCTATAACTATAGTACGTAAACTACAGTGTGTTTCCACAATAAATATTGTTATGGTAAATACTTTGATCATGGGTATAGGTGACTCTGATATGGAGACTAGCGCTATAAAATCATGAAAGTACACCTTACAATATATTTTACGTACAGACTATAAACTACTGAATATTTTCAATCATATCATTTTCTAGTTAACATTATTATAATTCTGGTGATGTATTTGTTATTTTATTTATTATGTATTTAAAATTTAAGCTAATTTCTGAGGACACTCGTGATTGTTTATTCAGGCTTCTTTTATTATTTTATGTATAATAACTTACTCTCTGCTTTTACTAAATAGCAGCAACAACCTACGAATTCGTAGGCGTTGTAACACCTACAGGTATTTCTACGCATCCTGAGTAGGCTACTAAATATTTAGATAAGTATATATGTTATATAAAGAAATAAGTAGTATACGGGTTAATGTTCTATGCCTTAACTCACCATGCATTTACTCAAGTAAATGAAAATATGTAGCTGGCAAAAGTCAGACTCCCAGCACATCCGCGTCACAGCCTAATGACATCAATGTCTAGATGATTTCAATTTTGACGGCACACTATCCTTGTCTTTCGGCTAACATAGGTGCTTCCGCCGAATGGCTATTTAAGGAGTTACCTGGACTGCATAGATTTGAAGGCTGCACCAAGGTGAAAGCAGACAAACACAATATGAGGGGTATAGAATCAAATGCAGCTAAGAGCGTAACCGAGATTTAAGCTGTCTTTGATGTTTGCAGCCGGTTTTAAGATGACTTTGATCCCAATAGAGATTTTTAGACTGATTTTTGTATAACTGTACTGTTTGTGTTGCTGGTTTTGATGTAAAATTATAAGTTAAGGTTGTAGACAATTGACAGACGTTTATTTTTGCATTCACAGTTCATATTCAAAAAAACATGCAACTAGCTGCATTTGATTCTATACCCCTCATATATGCTTTTGTTATTTCACAGCGCATCTCACGCTTATAAGACATAGACGCAGGAACATTATCACAGTAATCCAGATCAATATTTCATTTCTATTAACAAATACAGAGCAAAAGTGGATGGCACTTCATCGCTTTGTACTCTCGCCGGGAATATAGACGAAAAAGGGCAGGGAGAAAAGGGGGCTGCTAACATCGTTCCCCTCCAACAGTCGACGAACCGAACACTGGAGGAGTATGTGGTAGGCTGCGACCGCTACATAATAGTTTGCGAATAATGCACTAGGGTTAGTCTCTCCCACGCACTACTAGGGATTCGAGATGGGTTGCATCGGACGATTCCTCCAAATTAATCGATGCATGCTCTTGGGATAAGGTCAACCGTACTGATGTTTGATGATACATGCATTAAACTCGACCGAATATTAACGAATACCGTGAGGCTTTATTATCCAGTTTTAAGAACTCTGAGTTTCGGCTTTTCTAAACCTGAGAGATGGTTTAGAGTACATATCATATTTATTTTTATAAGGATAAAACAATCTTGGATATAAAAAATATATTATAATAATAAACATAATATCAGATATTTATCCGTACATCACCTTTTTTGTTACTATATAAAATCTTAACTCGGTTTTTGTTGTTTTATTTGTTCGAGGAATCGTTCGTACGATTGAATTGAAACTTGGTAGAGTTGTTCTTAACCAATACGGTTATATCTGTTTCTGATATAGTGTAATAAACGTGCAGTGGGTGGCGGGCCTATCGATTTAACAGATAAGATAATATATCATCTATGTTATTATTATAAGATATTTGTTTGCTTATAAGAGGCTTAGAAGTAATTACTAGAATACAAACGGCTGAATGATTGGATATATTTTGTTATTACGTTATAATTAACAAGTATAAACTCTTGAGCGGATGTTAATATCTAATATATAAAATTCTCGTGTCACAGTATTCGTTGCCATATTCCTCCGAAACGGCTTGACCGATTTTGATGAAATTTTTTGTGCTTATCCGGTATCTATGAGAATCGGCCAACATCTATTTTTCATCCTCCTAAATGTTAGGGGTAGTCCACCCCTAATTTTTTTTTTAATTTTTAGACAAAAATTTTAATTTCTATTTTTTTTATGATACAACATACAAAGATACATACAATCCTCAATTTTCACACTTCTACGATCAACCCTTATTCTTTAATAGCCATTTTAGTAATTATTCATTATTCACCACTTGGTAAATTATCCCAGAGAAAGAGCTAATTAAAACCAAGTTGTTATCTCTTTTGTGAGCGGGTTTTATGCTTACTTTAAAATATTTCTCACATACCAACTGGGTATATGTTTAAGTAAGTCCCTGTATTGTTCGGATTTACAAATGCAAACGGTTGAGGTCGCTAAAATCGGGTTTTAGGTTAATTACGATTATTCGCGTTTAAAAATATAATTGACACAGGTTTGAACCAATTTGGTGCAGACGAAGTTGCACGGGTCAGCTAGTAGTATATAATAGAAAGTGCGTTCCGGATTGTTAATAGATTAAAAAAAAACGAATAAGCTAGATAATTTTCAGTTCAATTTATGGTACTTTGGCAAAAAGAGATTTTATACAACTTATATCGTAATAAACAGTTTAGCATGAAAATATCTTTTGAAACAATTATCAAAATACTCGTATTATTACCTAAAATAGAAAAGTGATCATTAAAATCCAAGAAAGTCTAAATAAGTTTTCACAGTTTTAAGATATCGTGTTACGAGTTATTTTTATTAACGAAAACACTTTAATTGGCGTGTCATTAAATATAATATGAATATAAATATCTTGTCCAGACTGCCAAGACAATGATGTGCAAAATATTTCAGTTATAACATATAAAATTTCCATGAGAGTTAGCACCATCTGATGACGAGTGACAACAAAATGGATAGCGAATTTTAATCTAAATAGATATGCTCTCTTCATGTAAAACACATGACGATGTGTTAAACGGTGCAGAAATTTATGTAGCGCTATTTAAAGACCTTCATAAATAGATATTTAGGTTATGCTAATTTTTACAGCAATAATTCGAATAATTCCAAAATTTGTTAATTTACGATATACAGTTGTAAACTAATCAATAATCATTCTTATATATAACTAACCTCTGCCTGCGACTTCGACGGCGTGGAATAATTACTTTGGGCTAACGCTAACACGCAGCGGAAGCTCTCAACAGAAAAAAAAAAAAATTTTGAAACATTATTCATTGGTGTTTTACTTCTATTGGTCTTAGCGGATGATATTGTAGCCTATAACCTTCCTTGATAAATGATCTATATAACACTAAAAAAAAATTTCAAATCGGACTAATAGTTCCTGAGATTACCCTACCCCCGACAACGTCACAAACTCGCAAACTTTAACTTTTCATAAAATTATTATTATATATTATAATAATATTAAAGACAATATACGTATTGACATAAAGATATTAAAATATTTATATTTAAATGGTAACTATATTTCGATTGCGAGGAAATACTTTTCCGAGAAAAAGAGTCGTAATCTGATCATTCAACTATCGCCTATTGTTCATTCCAAGTGTCGAGAAATCTACAGCGCTATATTTTTATCAGAGACAGTAGTAATAAATTATTACAATTGACTTTATTCTAGAAATGATTTTAAAGAATTTTTATTTAACATTTTTCATAGTTACTTATATGTATCTATTTCTTAGTTACTATAGTATTTATATTAATTATTAATCACATTGAACTCGGATAATGATTAAGACAATAAAACGTCGAATACTTAACTTTAAAATTTAACCTACAAGCAGTTTGAAACAAAATTGTTATTTTCTATTTTGAATATATTTCCCTTGTGTATCAAATTTGGCTCTTAATAGTTGAACAGGGGCTGTAGGTGTTAATAAACACGTTTACAAAGGCTCCGGTATCGGAAATGTTTGAATAGTGTACAAATATTGGCTGCCCCTGAAAATACCGAGCACGCTCGCTTGTTTAATGTCAAATTAATCAGTGACCTTGTTAAAACTAATTCACGAAAATTAACAATGTCATCAGCTTGATTTGGCTTGATTATTGGGGAAAATAGTACTGTATATAGCCAAATAGAATATCCATGTTTTATTATCGTGGATTAATTGATTACTATATTTGTCGCTGCCAGTTTCACCACTGATGTTGTGATGTGACTGCTTAACATCAGATGGTCTGCATGCTGGTTTGCTACCCCATTGTAGTATTAAAAAAATGTGGAATAGTAAAGTGGCCAAAGTTCTGTTACTTTTTAACACCACCCGGGGACAACATACAGGAGTGAAAGATGCACATCCCGAGGACGCGAGAAACATCAATAAAATAATTATGTTAAAAAACTGTGTCAGTATTAAAACAAAAAAAGTATGTGTGTGTACTTATATTCAGGTGTTAGAAGTTATACTTCTTTGGCGTAACAAGATAAAAATCTTTTCAAAAAGTTTATTATTTGCCTTAAAGTTTATTATCTACGTTTGTAGAAAAAACGACACTACCAATAGAAAGAAGGTATTTAATATACTGAAAGTTTTAATATAAAGAAATACAAACAACAAATACAAATAAACAAAATGATCACTATAGCTAGCTTCAGGGTGTCGGTTTTTCCTAACGGTGTGCGCGCGCATCGTAATTCCTTCAGGGTGTTGGTTTTTCGTGATGATGTGCGTGCGCAGCGTAAAAATTTACTCACATCATTTTTCCCTAACGCACCAAAAGAAGTATAACTTCAAAACATATACTTTTTTAAATTAATAAATGGCGCTAAATCTATTACCTTAGTAATTTTAAATATTCTGAATCACCAGCTTGATTTAGAGACCCTGTATTTTTAAGTACACTTTTTACATTTCTGAGTTTAATGACTATGTTGAGTAAAGTGGATGACATTAGGAATGAAATTAAATTAAATTGATTGATTATTTTTTTATTCAATTTATTTTAATATAATTTTATAGAATAACTACTCAGTGGATAGCGTGTTAGTACACCGCGTCTATTGACGCAGCTTCAAATCCTTGTGACTAAGCTAGAGCTTACGATGAGAGAAAATATCCTGATCAAATGATAGTATGGTAGTAGGAATTTTAAGCTCACTTGGCTATTTCCTATCCTCAAGTCCGTCGCCAGGCACTAAAGGAGTGTTTCAGTAGCTGTACTTGAGAGTTAGATTTATGTTTAATATGTTTACCATTTCAAATCACACCGTCATATAATATCATATGAGAATGTGGCCAAACGTCGAATACTGTAAAGTGTTAAAAAAAAATTATGACTAATATAGCTTTTATACTTATGCGAGCACAAATAAACAACGGAGCTGATGACCTATCAACCGTGGAGACCAGAAACAATGGGGTTTTAAAAATAGCCCGTATGGAGCTTTGTAGAATCGTTAAAATAATGACGTCAGTGTTGCAAAGTTTTTTATCCTCCTTTACTGAAAAGCATATAGGTGCGTCATCGTGTATTCATATTGAATTCTTTACTGGAAATAACGCAGCGAATATGAAATGAAAAAAGAAAAAAGTTTTTAAATGAACTGTCTTACGTTATAACGTGTAAGTGTGACGTAACGCAATTGTATGAGATTGAGTCTATTTTATTTCAATGTTTGTCCGAGAACAAAACCAAATTTCTTCTGACGCAAACAGTATTTGGTTAACTTAAGGACGTAACAATGACACTGTGTTTTATCGTTTTTAACTAGATTTTTTTTTGTAATTTGTAAAGATATACCGATTCTATAATTCTGATGTGCACTTTATTTATGTCCAGTTAAGAATTATTTTATCGGTATTTAACTCCCGTATGTGAGACATAGTTTAAAGAGTAAGTTCTCTATTTATAATATCTATTATCCATTACAGATATATGTATGTTATTATATTGTCATCCTAACGGTTTTTACTGGTTGCATAATTTATTACTAAACTTTCTCACAAAGGTCAGTGACCGTTCGGTGCGATAAGCGCTCCTTTAATATCTTATGAAAAAAAAGTTTGTGCATCCTCAGTGAACGGTCATTACATATTTGTTCATGAAAATTTACATTATTCAATATATTAGTGTATTTAAAATACTATAGTGACAATTCGTATATTTACAGATTAATATACGATTGTAACCGAAGAATAATTTAGCTTATAACATATCATTCCGTTTCCTAGCGTTAATATAAAAAAACAAAAGTCGCACACTCGAGACAAAACTTCTTTTTATCGCCGATGATACGATACGTGGAGTAAATCGGTACTTATCGTACTCAACAACGAAACAACCATCACGAAATTGTTAACTAAATTTTAGATTTTATCCACTAAACGATTGATCGGAAATCATTTTTATATTGTAGTAAATATTTCTTTTTTTTTTAACTTTATTTTTGGCAATCAATTTTTCAGATTATTACTGCCATTATCGCGTACTCAATAATATTACAAGCGTCGTGTGATCATTTCAATATTGAGTATCGTGTGAATCAACATTCTAACAAGATGGTGGATCTCTTGTTAGAACCTTCCAGGGAGTTTTTATGGCATCTCAGAATTTCATGCTCCGTGGTATTATTTTCCATTCACTTCACTTATGTTATATGTATTATACGCCAGCAAATTTACACAATATAGAGTCAAATAACATAAGATTATGAATAAAATATATAAACCACTACATAACAGACAAAAATCCCGCCGAAAACTCGTAGTAAATATTCTCGTGCTTAATATTCGGATTAAATACTTATTGGATAATCTAATTACATTGCTAATTCAGATTTACCGAAACATTATTTAGAAATTTGCAGCGTATTTGCAAACATTGATGTCGCTTATACAGGTACTGTGTAGATAATATTGACTAGGAAACACTGCGTATGTAGGCGAAAAACATACCTAAACATTTTATACGCGACTCACATCCAGCTGTACTCCCTTTGCAAAGGTATCGAGACGCTGTAAAAAGGTTATTATAAAAAAAATGTTCTTTGTAAATTTATTTATATTGACGACAGTATGTTCAGATTTTTTTTTCAAGTTATTTATCTTCTGAGAGTTCTTCTCTACAAAATGCTTGCTAAGCACATGACATACATGACGTATGAATTAGCAACTATTTTGGTGACATTTCGGTATTAATGTTAAATGTATAAAATCTTTATTCTTTCCTTTTAGCAGTAAACAAATAGTACATTTTCAATAATCATTACTTGAATTGCTCAAATTTTGATTCATTGAAACCATCCGCATTAATGGTTTTTTATAGTTTTATTATAATTTACTGACGAAAAAAACGGAAAGGTTGTCAAATCGACGCTTATATTTTTTTATGTATGACCACGCATAACGTTATACAATATACTCCAATTTAAAAAATTCTTTTTTTATTGGAAAGGCTATACCCCTAAATTGGTCCTATATTATTTTGGGAAAAAAAATCCTACCCTAAAGGTATGAAAACATAGAACGATTGATTTGACTTTTGACAGAATAGTTTGACTTTAATTGTTATTCTTTGATTTGAAAGGATATCTAGTTGGTTCTATATACATTTCGATAAGAAAAAATAACCCCAAGGGTAGGAAAAAAGGCGATGATTTATAATTCAACTTCTGATTTGTGTATTACAAATAAATTAAGTATGTTTTAGTAGATTATAGCCACAAAAAAATATAATATAAAAACTTTTTAACAAAATTATAATTAACAATTAACCGCCAAAAAACTAAAAAGGAAAAAAAAAATCTTTTTCTTTATTAATTTTAATAACTAAGTTCTTAAACTAATATAAGTGTACCTAAGTAATTTTGAGTCGGCGCCAAACAATCAGTGAACGAAGTTTACTAAATTACCTTAAATTGAAACAAATAACCGAATTAAATTAAAAATGCAATGTGAAATCTCCAGCGGTAACGTGTGTGCCCGTTCCAGTTGCTATGTCGCTGACATTAACTTCGTAAATGTTCGCCATTTTCCGACGACGGGCCGTGTCATGCTGCGCCGCCGCTGCGCATCATGTTTTACGTAATTAATTAATTTCTTTGTTTGGCGCCGACTTATAATTACTCAGCTATACATACTTACATTAGTTTAAGAACTTAATTTTTAAGATCAATAAAGTAAAGGTTCATAATTATTTGCTTTTCAGTTTTTTCAACGGTTTAATTTATTGTTCAAAAAGTTGTTTGTTGTAAAGTTTCAATTTACTTGTAAATATAATTTAGGTGAAACCAAAATAAGTTATCCTAAGTTATTAATATAACAAGAATACTAGTAATGTTGCAGTTGTACATTTGCAGCAGTAAACATTTAATGAAATCTGAATTGGCTTCTCATTTGCTACCTTTTGACATAAATACTCATTTTTATTTTATTTTTTTGTTTCTTAAATCAACCTTTGATATCAAGTATACATGGTGAATATTATTAAGCTAATTATTATTCAAAACAATGTTTTTCGTTCCCATCCTTTTTCAAACATTTGAACTACATATACTGTGAGTTTATTTTGACTTTATTAACATGAACTATCGTCCGCTCTAATGTTATGTACGTAAAGAAGCAGTTAAAATGCATCGCTATATAAAGGTCACCGTGAAAATAGATGAAAAGTATGTACTTTAGTAACTTAAAATTACCAATAAAATTATGAACTACTAAATACATCCCACAATCTTTCATTTTTGTTAAAACTATTAGATTAACAAGGATAAATTCCTTTTAACGATACGTAACTTATAGATGATATGTATTAATTTTAACGGTTTCATGTAGACTCGGATTTAGTCGTGCGTTAAAACCTATTAGAATCAATAAACGTAGCAGAGTACCTCGTCTACACGGCAACGTTTGCTACGAGACTCGTAGCAGAGTGCTACGGCAAACAAAGTTATCAGGAAAGTAAAAAAGTGCACGGCTTATTGAATTTAACTATGGATGCAACTTATGATTCCGCTCACGGTTTCCATCGTTTTTTTTTTAATGGATAAAAATATACCTTCACTGTGAATCTAAATGAAATGCATTACGATGCACTTTAAAGCTGCTCTCAAACATTATTTCTGTATACGCTGCCTCCGAGATTTAATTTTATCAATGTTTGCCTTCCATTAAAGCATAGCCTTATTGTATTACTTGGTTCCACAATCTATAGTATTGAATGCAATCAAGCTACAACCAAATAAATAGGCGGTCTGAAGCTGGGTATGGGAAATATATTTTTTTAAAGTTTTGTATGGGAAAAGGGGGTTAAAAAATGACGACTCTTGCTAATGTGGAAGATATAACACAAGAAATAGATAATTGGCGATAAATAATAAGCATATATTTTATATGCAACATCTAATTAAAAAAAACCTCCGTCTCTCAACTATCAGAAAGTTCACGTAATCACGATAGACATCATGCCTAACATGGTGTATTACGAGTTCTGACAACATTTCGGCTTAATATAGATTCCTACATATAAAAGACTGTGGCTTATTGCTAATTAATAAATTTAAAAAGATGGTATTATTAGATAATAAGTCACATCAAAAGGAGGTTATTCAGATAGTCCAGGAAGCCAACATTTTTAATAATTTGCTACACAGAAACTTCATTAGCTTCATTGAAGCAGTCTTTTGGCTCTTGCAATAAAAAGAGCTAATATCCTAAAACAATTCACTATAATTAATTAAAATCATACTGAATCTCTTGAGAGGATAGTTTATTATAATCTATAAAGAGAATTTAATATCTTTTTCTATATCCTCTTTGTTAGAAATGTTGATATTGTTGTTTGGAAATGAAATAGTAGTTTTATTGAAAATGTTAGGTTTTATTCGCGGCTTTCGATCGAATTCATATAGATTTTACTTAACTCTCGGCAACAATCGCCTGGATGCACTTTACTTGATCACGACTTGAAAAGTTGTACCGTGAGAACGTAACTAAAGACAAACTCACGTTCGTATTAATAATACTTTTTAAAATAAACGGTTTACAGTGTTTTTAAAAAAATCATCTTATTTATGTAGGTATCGAAGGAGCTACTTTAAGTAAATAATATTTATTTCAAAACACTAACTTATACTATAAGCGTAAGTGAGTTTGATCATTTGTTACGCTTTTACGCATTGATTAACTACTCTTGTTACAGCTGAGCCTCGTAATATTTATCGTATAAGATATATAAAAATACCTTATGTAGAGCAGGTAATATGACGTAAAAGTCTTGCGAGGCTTAACATCGTTAAGTATTATGAATGTGTTAGGTCATAATTTCTCATGTAAAGTTTTGTATGTTTGAATGTAGATAAGTAATAATACTTCGAATATTAAGGAGTCTTACGTCGTTTAATATAATGTCTTATGTAGTAATAAAGTTTTTATATCGATGATATAGTGTTCTATGTAGTGTTAATGAGTATTATGTCGCTTAATGTCCCGTACATAGAATATCTCACGATAAAATCGTATGTGTAGATATAATGTTTGTTTTTGTGTAACTTGAGGCATAATGACTTGAAAAGAGTAAATAATGTGTGCTTATGTATAATAATCAAGTAAATAGCCTTATGTATCGATTAAAAGTATCGTTAACAATATTTAAATTTAACCGCCAAACCGATTATTATTATTATTTGAAGGAAATTATACTGAACCACCACGTAAAATGTATCGTCGATTCATGTAAACTGTAAATGTGTATGGTAAATGGCGGCGTGCTTAGGACACAGATAATGTACTAGAAGTTAGTCTGTAATCGTGTACATATATAACAAAAAATGTATGTAAATCACGTAGTCCGGTGAAGCTGTAAAGGCCAAAAAATAAAGGCCAATAGCGTAGTCAGTTCTAGAAAAAAAATGTAAATCACCGGCTTTCGCGACACGATTACAAGAATGTAACAGTATTCTTACAAATATACAGTCCACTAAAGTTTGAAGTTTTTGAAGTACTGCTGTTTTATTGAACCCGGAAAAGACCTTGAACTCAATATCTCTACTGAGTCTCACGAAACTTTGCATACACATTACCGGAGGCACAGAAAATGCTGTGATACCGTTCACAGAAAAAAATGTACTATCTTCCAGAGACATTAAAACAAGCTACGCGACGAACAAAAATTAGTGTATTAATAAGTTCCAACATCGCTTGAGGCATGTTGGCATGCTTATTTGTTTTTTTTATATCGTCGGAGACAAACAAACAGGTAGGTCACCTAATGTTAAATGATCACCACTGTTCATAGACACCAGCAACACTAGAGGAGTAGCAAGTGCATTGCCAGGTTGTGTCGGTGTGCGCAGAAGGAAGGGGGGAAGGCAGAGGGGAGGTGGGCCTCCGGCACTGTCACTGACCGAATGAAACACAACAACGCAAGCACTGTTACTTCACGTCGGTTTTCTATAAGAGGGCCCACTTTCCCGCGCCAACCCATTCATTTTGAAACCAGTTACAGCGTCAGCGTGGCTCTTCATAGAGGTTTTTTCTTATAGAACCGTAAAGATAATTAGAGCAAGATACTCTCTCATTAGGTCACATAAGATCTCATTAGGACACAAATTATATATATATATATATATATATATATATATATATATATATATATATATATATATATATTATGTGATTGTATATATTCAATCTAACCTTCCCAAGGTCTCTGTCGCTTATATTAGACATACACCGCAAAAGGCCTCTAAATAAGGTGCCGTGGACACAGCTAGTAAATATAAAAAAATGTAAAAGGAATTACATTTCAATAAATTGCTATACTATTGGATTTAACATTATTCGTTTGAAATTATCAAAACTGAGTAAATTGGAAAATTTCTTGAAATTAAATCACTACGGCGTGGTAATAAGGAAGCGACGCAGCCTCCTGTTACTCCGTCACAACTTATCGAATAACCGGTAAACGCGTTCCCGCGACAACTCGTTAAATAATCGCGTTAGTTGTAACGAGTCATAAACGAATAGGATAAATTCTACTACTTCGTTTTTAAATATTTAAAAATATACCTACTATTTGTGTACCAACTCAGGATGCGGGACGCGTCCGACTCACTTGTGATATTAGGCAGGCAAGATCCGTGACATTATTTAAAAATTATCCCCACCGGCATTACCTGTCGCTATTGTAATAGAACTATTTTATTGCGTAATTTTTTTTTTAATTTATTTTATATTCTTTGTAATTTTTTGTGTCTATTTATATTGCCACCCGGTATTTTTGAAAATAAATTGTCTGCTTCGCTTGGAAGAAATCGTTCTAAGCGATAAGGCCGCCTAACTGTACACATATAGTAACACACAATAACTAATGTTTAATTTTGTATATCTTCAACGTGACTACAATAAATAATTTTATTATTATTATTTAAAATTACAATTGAACTTATTAACTCTAAAACTAAAACGTGTCTACAGATCGAAGTGTGAGACAATAGTACCGTGGAACTATACATAATTTACGACATAACCTAAGAGATGTGACTACAACTCAAAGTCTGAACGGATATTGTCTTAAAATCTGGATTTAATACACGAGTCGGGTCTCACGATTCCACGGTGATGTCGAGTATCTAATTCCTCGTACTGTCGCTTTGTGCTTCAGGTGGCCGATGTGTCGCAACAGTTATAAGTAAACGTTGAATTATATTTCAACTTAGCTGTTTTCGTGTGGTGTGATGTTGTTACAAACATACATAGCAATCGTTTCAACGGTATATAAATTAATTCGTAACAACGCCATCTAGTTACCAGTTTTAGCAAAATGAATAGCATATAAATTAAAATTAAGTGTGTCAAATTTTGTGGTATTCGAGTTTACCGGCTATATATGTATATAACAAAATTAATTTCTTACAAACTAGTGACCGTGTAATGGTCGAATTTTGGAATCTAAGAAAGGGTATATTTATATTTTTATATGTTACTACATACAAAATGTATACAGTGTAGACGTAAGAAGCCTAGAATAACAAACAAAGACTCATAAATGAAGGCTTTGACTCGTCAATAATATGAAAAAAAAATATTACCAAAAAAAAAATTGATAACAAACACTAAAGCTCCTCAATGGCTACTAAACAAAACAAAAACTAAAATGATAAATAGAAAAGAAATAATACCTATTTATACTGCCTTATCTTTTCCAATGTAAATGGTTTAATATTATTACTAGCATGTGACCGCGGCTTCGCTTACCTTAATATAGACTTGGCCGCTGCCTTGGAAACTATACTTTTATTAGGAATTGAAAGTAGTCTAAACGTGTATATAATATTTCATAACAGTCGATGGAGTAGTAAAGGTGTGAAAACAACAAACATACAAACTCATATGCAATATAATAATATCACTTATGATAACGATACTTTACTATATTATGTAACAAGTGAATAAGTATTAACATATTCTCTTGTATACTAAGTCTAAATGTAAAATAATAGTGAAAACATTTCCCCGTACTTGTTGTTTCATCGAAGCACAATTTTTTTGTATTAAACATCCTAAAAGTACGTCACCTCAATAAAAAAGGTCTAGGAAACTTGTTGCTCGAGTAAGTTATTGGAAGCCTGTAGGCGTTCTTTCGCACCGAGCCTAAGTTATAACAATACTGCAAAGATGAAATCTACTTTTTCTCCTTGCAGAGTTCATTTTATTTATAACCTGTTTTATAATTAAATTTTGAAAACAATTGTGCTTAAATTTTCATGTTCTAAAGTATATATTGTAGAGACAAAAAGTTAAATAGATTTTCTCTGTTAATAAATTACGTTATCCTTTCAAATAGGTGCTAGATTGGATGTCAACTATGATTATCTGTATAAGCTATTACAACAACTATGTAAAGTATGTATATATATATACACACATATATAAGTAAACATAAAACATTAATGTCGTTTGACGTTCGTTCGATTCACGCCTTACATTCACACTTCAAATAAAAACTCTAATCAATCTTTCTAGTTGTTTTCCTAAAATAAAGTGGATAAAAAAAATAAGCTGACTCAGTATCAAATGCCACGATTTAAAGAAAAATGTAAATCTAACGTGTCTGTACCTTTTCGATTTTCGTGAAAAAAAAAGGTTGTAGGTGTCTACGGATAAGTAATATTATAATTATAATATTATAATAATTCTAATATTTCAATCCTTTTTAAAAATATGTTTCTGTTTGTCTGTTTGTATGAAAGTGAACTTACTGCGCTAAAGTACTGAATTCAAAATAAAACCTCACGAAATCCTAAAGCATATCACCGAAATGGTATTTGTTTCATTCAAATCGGTCCACTCTGTCAAAATTCATTGTAATTTGAATGACGGCTCGAATTAAGTATCAGAGAAGAGTAGTAATCTATACTACTAGCGGTCGCGGCAAACGTTGCCCAGCCTTGATAATAAAAAAAATCCTAAAAGTCAAGCAAGCGCTACCTACCAGGTCAAATTGTGAATCTAAACCATTCTCGGATCCACTGGAACACGGAAACAAAATTTCATCAAAATCGGTCAAGCCGTTTATGAGGAGTTCAGTAACATACCCACGCACAGAAGAAGTTTATAAATAAAGCTGGAAGGTTTGTTTGTTTGGTTGAACGCGTTGATCTCGGGAACTACTGGTCTGATTTGAAAAATGATTTTTTTTTTCTCGAACTGACTACGCTATTGACCTAGCAAGGTCTTAACAGCTTCACCGGACTACTAAGGCGAGCGCTTAAGGCACTCAGCCGATTTTATATTGGCAACCAGCTCAAGGGTGCACGGCACACCTCGGCTTGGCTGTTGCCCGTTGTATGCAAAAATCGCGACCTAACTTAGCAAACCTAGCTAACTATTCATATATGTTTGAGTTGTTGGAACGTATATGTATACCAAGCATATCCGCCTCAACAACTCCTCCATTTTTATCGAAAAAATTGAGTTTTTCAGTTCGATAAGGGAAAAAAATTTAACAAAAATAACCCTTCCATCAAGATGTGTAGCGTGTAGGCGTGCACGTGTGTGGAGGTGATCGTGTAGTGTTATAGCAGTGATGTATGGGTGTGTCACCGTATCGCGCAAACAATGCACTCAAAGGCTCCCTACCGAGGGATCGAACCTAGGCTTGAGCCCACGGGAAGCCTAATCGGGTGTGCGGGAGCGAAATTAACCCCCAGACCGCGGCGGCGCGATCTGTGGTTACGCGGGCGTAGGCGTGAGCACGCTCTGTTACGAGGGGCAGGCTGGTACTGATCGTGAAAAATGATTAGGGTTAGATAGCTCATTTATCAAGGAAGACTATTGACTATATATAATAACGCTAAGACCAACAGGAGCGAAGCAACAATGTAGAAAGTTTTAAAATAGTGAATTTTTTCCTTTTGAAAACTTCTGCTGCTTGTTAGGGTTATAGCGCAAATTAACTATTCCACGCGGACGAAGTCGCAGACAGAATTTTGTGTTCAATCAAACTGAAGCATAATACTTATTTTTTACTTTTGGTAATTATGACAATTTTTGATTATTTAATGGTGATTTTAGCATCAATTATGTTTATATTGTAATCACGACCTCATATATACATATATATTATATTAGAATCATAGCGATAAGTCTCAAAAATAAAAATTAATCTAGAAATATAATTTCCAACACATACAAATTACTATTACGAAGGTGATATACCTTGAAATATTTCTCCATCAAACACGTTTAAACGGTTAATTCATTTTAGAAGTCGATTCATGAAATATGAAACAAGATACTTCATTTATACTTTATTTTATAATTCAAGACACTAAAATATCTTTGAGTGTGTCATTAAACTAAAGTTAAAATATGCTACATCTTGACTACTCTCCATAGATCTATGGGAAAGTAATCACGGCACAATATTTATAGAAACTTAATTACATTAAATATACATAACATGTGAGATATTGCAATACATTTATCTCGCTTTTCAATTTCTAAAACATTGATATAACATGAATGAACATCTTTTTTTCTCTCCTATTCAACGTGGATGGTGTGTAGCATACCGCAATTTCTACGAAATTGTTCAAGCATTTCTGTTGTTGAAGTTTAGTTTCCGCGTCGCACCCTGACGTTGTTGCTCTTTGCTATAGTTCTGTAGACACAAATATTTTATCAACTATAAACGAAGCATTGTAATATTCTGTATTTATTGTTTCTTGTTCTATCTATTTATTTATAATATTTTCGTCTATAGATCTAAATGGAGGTTTGTTATATAAACAACAACAACGGACGGCCGAATATATATTATATAAAACTGTGGGTACCTATAAACACAAATAACAAAGAAATATTACGTGTATTAGAAAGATTTTTTATTGTACGTTTTTGTCCCTACCTTCACTACTTATTTGCATCCCACTGCCATGGACTTTTTACACCCACTGTCCGCTCTAACAGTGAAGCGCAGTCTGTTGTGTTCGTTTTGCATTTTTAATTGCTTTACTCGTTTTTGCCTCACTTATAAACTAGTGTTTCGCCAGAAATTTATCTATATTAATAACTATGTAATGTACGTTTGTACTTTTATTTTAACGTTTATGACAACTATTTATTATAAAAGCGACTAATCACAAATATCAAAGAAAAAATGCGTTTATCTACTTGTATGTCCGGACTTAATAAAAAAATTGCATGACCAATTTGTTTACACGGTAAGTCAATACTATTCCTTAATGTATAGATTACGAATTGATAATCATGATATTCTGAACAAAGAAAGTATGCGTCAATCTGGAATTGATAGAATATAAAAATATCAACAATACTATTACATTTTGTAAAAAAACTACTTATAAAAAATAAAATCCTACGTATAAGTAGTAATAAATAGTACAATAGTACACATATAAAAAGTAGGATATATAGTACCAATGATAATGAAAGTTTGGACTCGATAATTACACATAATTCCGAAACTGGTTTGTATATATATAAATTTTAATAATTATTTGGAAATTGGAAAAACAATAATTTCAAAAGTGTTAAAATTGTATCTAATCTCAAGAGATTCTAGTGGAATATTATTATACACGAAAAATATATGAAAACTCACTGGTGATTTCACCAGTAAAATAATTTTCATAAATACAGTTACGTATTATAAAAAACTTCAATATAAGTAATAATTTCGAATCGATTATTATGAGGTAGTCTAAAAACTGTTAGTATTATTATACTTAAAGAAATAATGAAGACAAATTTGAAGATAAAATGCTATATTCAAACGATTTTAATTAAATGTTGTGCACAGAATGTACATATCATGTGAATATTGAAAGCCTATTAAGATTATCTGTAATGTTTCTAAAATATAGGACTATTTTGTATCCAATTAACTAATTTCAACTAATTATTGCATGAAAAATGCGCGTGCGAACAGTTCCTAGTTTAATATAAAATCACGATGCAATCAATGAATGTAATACTATACAAAGCTTGCAATCGGAATTGGTTGCTAAGTGCAACCGTTCAGCAAAATATTTAGGAAATAGATCTTTAGTAGTGGTAGAGCCAAGCTGAAGCTATTATTGTTTTCAGCACGAATGGGTCGGCTCGTCCGGGGAAGCACCACCCTCTCACAGAAAACCGACGTGAAGTAACAGTGCTTGCATTGTTGCGTTTCGTTCGGTTAGTGAGAGAGCCGGAGACCCACGTACCCTCTCCTTCCCCTTCCTTCTTCCCTTCCTGTCCCCCCCGCCCTCCTCCCAAACACAGGCTGGCAACGCACTTGTGACTCCCCTGGTTGTTGCAAGTGTTTATGGACGGTGGTGATCACCTAACATCAGGTGACCCGTCTGTTCGTCTGCCTCCTATTACATAAAAAAAAAATGTTTAACTTAATAGCAACATTATAACAATTAGAAAAGCAGCAAATATTTCTATCACAATGTAGATCAATGCTGAAGTCTTAATAAGGTCAAACTAACCACGAAGTTCGTTGGTTACGTTGGGAGTCGATCAAAAGACATTCGTGATTTTAGTAGGTCACTTTAGCAGCAACTTTAAGATAACAAAAACAATTTGCATTAAATTTATTTACATAACAAAGCGATTGGTATTACGTTTATTTCCATAATAAAATTTAAGAGCTATATTAGGTGAAACACAGAAAACTGTCGCCTGTGGAAAACAAAACAAATTATGAACCAAATTCCTTTTTTCCTTGTAGCATGACTGGCCATATTTTTATTTAATATTAGGCACAATGCAATCTAAAAACGACGGTGTCTGTCGTAAAATTTGACAAACTAAAGAAGAGACATTGCATCGTGTTTGACCTTGCGCGTAACGGCCATGACCTAATTGCATATACCTTCCGACCACAAAACATGGTTACTGAATATAAACCGAGCTATCCGCAAAATCGACACACCTAAACCTATTATTATGGCTAGTTTATGACGGTCGCTATCTAGTTGGGCACAATTTCCGAATCCTATCAACAATTTCTATAATATATATATAAAACACCATTAAGAAACCTGAATCTGAGTAAAGTTCCTGTGTGCACCCTTATGTGAGGAAGTATAGAACTATGTATTTCTTGAAGTTAGAAATCTCCAATACGTCGTGAGTTGATGCGGTGATTATGCCAATCCCTTCCATCGGAAAGAGGTGTATGACCATGAAGTGAGTCCTTACAGGCCAATGTGATAACGAAATTACTTTCAAATTAATTAAATATATATATATATATATTTTATTGTATATGTATATATATACATATATAATAAGAATATAAAACAAACGTGTTTGTACTTTTTAAATTTTTGTAATAGAAATTGTTGCAGGAGTCTAGAAATAAGTAATAAAATACAAAAATCAATAACTTTTAGAAATGTCTTTCTACCTGTTTATATGAACATGCATTTGTATAAACTGCATCACTGCTAAAATACTGAATTCATGATAAAACCTCTTCAAATCATACAGTATATCCATACTATATATATATATATATATATATAGGTTTTAATATAAGATAATTATAGCGGTGGGTAAGACCGACTGTTGTCATGACGTGCGTTGCTACGCTACGAGTATATAACTTCCGAATCGTTGTATTTAATTGAATTAAACTAGCAGGCCTGGCAGATGTTGTTCCGTCCTGATAATAAAAAAACCTTGATAAATTACATACTTGATAATAAAAAACCTTCCCAGTAAATCACTTTAGACACTGGTGAAAACCGCATAAAAACCTTTCAGTAGTTTTTGAGTTTATCGCGAACAGACAGACAGACATGGCAGAGAATTTTGGTTTATAATATGTAGTGATGTTTATTAATTAAACACTCATCTTTTTCTTGAAGAAATGTTCAATATTTTATTTTTGATTTTAACATATATATTTTCTGTCGTAAAATAATGTTTTATACATATTACCTGTACAAAATAATTTCAACGTTTCACATGTATCAGGCGCCCCGCGATAGTTTACAATATTTTTTTACGATTCTTTAAACATTTTTTCCGTTGTAAAATGTATCCGTTTTGAAATGAGATGCTTACATAAATTCGTGAATATATTTTTTATATAGATTATAAAAATACGAACCAAAATATCTATAAATAAAAATTCCAAATTCCAATCGTACCGTTTTATTGCATAAACACAAAGAAATGAAGGAAACGTGCTACATGATCGACCCGGACACTACTGCTGATGAAAAAATGTAATATCTGAAGCTACCCGATTAAAGGCTGAGCTGAGTGAATATTTGCACCGAGATAAACGAAGCATCGTTACAAATCGCTTGCGTATTTTCTCGGCAAAATGCAAATTTCATTTCATGCCTTTAAATTGATGTTTTTATTTGTTCAAGTTTGTATTGGAACAAAATTCCATTATACAGAACACTGTGAATTTGTAAACATCAAAATGATTAACTTGTAGCATTTATGCCCTCATTTTCTGAAGTAAGATACATAGCAGACCAAAAACTCAGTCACCTACAGCAGCTTTTAGTAAGATAAGAAGGCCTCATTTAAACAAAGCCTTCACGTGATCTTAAAGCAGGTAAAGACTTGTAAAGACGAGCTGGCAAACTAACTGGAAACTGGAACGCAGACAGACAGGAATGAATTCACTCTGCATGTCACGTCGTGTAACTATGCCTAATAATAGAATGACATGTATTCCTGACAATTGAATTAAACATTCGCATTTTACATTTTGTTGTGTGGG
>JACEII010000036.1:1084259-1134859 GCA_014332785.1 Antheraea mylitta
GAAGCATAACATTCACCTCGTTGACAATTATTATTATACACATAAAAAAGAAATAAACATATCAATAATTATTCTGATAATAATACATATTTTTTAGGTTATTTGATCATGAAATCAATAACTGTTACCAATTTAACCATTAATCTCGGGGCGGACGGAAGAACTGTGCACGAAGCAATTATTTGCTGCAAGTGTTTTGGTAAACATTCGACCGCTTCGTGAAACATGATTGTACCATGTAGTCGATGCGGGAATTCCGGATATAACATATTGATATGTACGATGTACATTGCGCGCGCGACGTCGCTTACTAGGGTTGACCTGCGTAATCAGGATGTCTATGTTATCGCGTCATGCGGCAAAACTGTGAACGATCGCTGGTCGCTTAATACATCGCGGCAACCGCGGCGCAGTGCAAGTCCACCGTCACCGGTCTGATCGGAGCGTAGTGTTTGTTTGCTATCAACACGGCACAAATGATTATTGTCGTTGTAACAATTCAGAAAATATATATGATTGTCGCTGTAAATTCGGCGGATGTAAATAGATCACAAAAATAGAAATTACAGCAGTTACAGTATCGTTTCACAACCTAAGCTATCGAATAACGTTAACTTACCTATCATCCTGTTAATATGCCAACGGCGAATTAATTCAAATACAGGCATTGTTGGATCTCGGTGCTCAAATATATTGATAACTAAGGGAGCCTTAGTATCAAATTCACAGCTGAAGTGAGTTAATTATAATATAATAAGTTTCTCCATCTTTTTCATTTTACTGATAGTATACTATTAAGTGATAAGTGACTCGTCACGGTGTCGCAGAGACGAAGTTCTTAACATTCCATAGGTTCATTGTGTGGGGGCTAGGTCTATCGTGTTACTCGGCAAGGAGTTCGGACCGTTGCTGAGGACTTGTAACCCACATGTAGGTTTATGGAACCTCTACCAACGCTCAGCTTATGCGCCCTGGTTCCTGTACTGCAAATTTTACTAATAAATGAAAATAAAATAAAAAAAATTATTTTTCATCTAGGCAAATGTAAGGTATAAAGTGGCTCAACCAATTTTGATGAGATTTAGTATACAGAAACTGTATGTTATTCCATAAGTAACAGGCTAACAAAAATGTTGATGATATATTCAAAGTTTATGTGAAATTATTTTGAAACTTATTTATCTTATTAATCCTTTTTTTATAATAAAGAGAGTAAACGAACAGGCGGGTCACCTGGTCGTAAGTGATCACCGCCATCCATAGACGCTAGCAAGAGTAGCGGAGTCACAAGTACCAGCCAAAATTTTCTCATAATACACAGCGTATATCCTGTAAATAAATACAAGAATTAAACAATGAACGCAAACAAAATAGTATAATAAACATGAATAAATTTAGCAATTATTTAACATCTTGGCCTATTCGAAAAAAAAAAAACATTTTGTTCCAACCAGATTCCTGTGTTCACTAGTACTACTAAGTCTAAGTAACGAAGAGTATATGGACATATTGGTGATTCGTAACACCAGGAAATATAGTTTTTGTAATCTATAATTTTTCGTCTAGAGGAAACAAAATGAGAGAATAGTTCTCAATTCTCAACTTTTCCTCTATCTGTAAGTGGACAGTTGTGGGGATCACATTTATAATAGAGGCCCAACTACTGGGCAAAAGTAAATAATGCCAGCCCGTGATGTATTGGGAATTTTAACATAGACAATATATTATAATTCTATATATTCCGCGTAGACATTTATACGAGGATATTAGGTACTCATGTACTCAAGCATTTATATTCCCTATTTTTTTTATTCCTCGTTAGTTGATAGACCTAGCTATACTAATATTATAAGGAGGTAAAGTTTGTGAGTTTGTCACATTGTAGGAGGTAATCTCAGGAACTACTGGTCCGATTTGAATAATTCTTTCAGCGTTATATAGCTCATTCATCGAGAATGGTTATCACATATATATAATATCATCACGTTAAGACTGCTAAGAGCGGAGCACAGATGAAAAATGTTTCAAAATCAGGATGTTTTTCCTTTTGAGAACTACTGCGTGTTAGTGTATCTATTCCACGCCAACGAAGTCTCGGGCAGAGGCTAGTTAAATATAATTTTCTTAATGTAAATATGCTAAATGCTCGTTGCTATATATCGACAGTCTAAGTTAACATTAACTTACGGGCATGCTATAAATATTTCCCTAGTCTTAGCGATTCAACTATCACGACTTTCGGAAAGCTAAAATGCAAATTATGCAAGTTGTTTTATAACTATTCCTCACGCGGAAGATTGACTTAAAGAACTCAAGAACGTCAGTTCACTGGTTTAAATCTTTTGACCATGTCGGCTTTATAACTTCTAGATATTAGTAATTTCAATCTATTACAATTTAGTTTTGTAGTTTTTAATATTCTATTTGCTTAAATTCTATCTTATCTATACTAATATTATGAAGAGGTAAAGTTTGTGAGTTTCTGATGTTGCAGGGGGTAATATCAGGAACTACTGTTCCGATTTGAAAAATTATTTCAGTGTTATATAGTTAATTTGCTGAGGAATGTTATAGGTTATATGATCACTCTGTAACCAATAGGAGCAGAAAACTAATGAAAAATATTTCAAAATCGGGATTTTTTTTCCTCTTGAGATCTTCCGTTACGTGTTACCGTTAGCCCATTGTAACTATTACTACGCGGACGAAGACGCGCTCAAATACTTTTTAATACTTTAATGGTCTTATTACAAAAACATACATTAATACGGGTATAACACGAGTTTTACTTAGCAGATTCAAAAAATTTAAATCTAGTTGAGTTCATGTGTAATACATGTAATACTTTATTACAAAAGCGTGCTCAAGCGATCTCTAGCCTACATATCTGATTTAAGTTTTCATATGCAAGAAAATATAATAGGCATTCGTTCAAATCGATCTTATCATTCAAAAACGTTCCATTACATACATATATTCTGCAAACAATTTCAATTTATGAGTAATATTTTTACTCAGATTTTCATTAAAAAATGTACTTATCATATGTTAAACTGATTACCATTATTGTGATATTTTAGTTAAAAGAAAATGATATTTATGATTATTTATCTATACATATAATAAAAATAAAGTGTCCGTATGTAATATGAAAATATAAAAAAATGGCTGATTAGGTATGAAAGTATACACGCTTCTGATAACAAAAATGCAATTTTTAAAATTTTTGTCGGTCTGTCTGTTTGTTCCGGGTAATCTTCAAAACGGCTGGACCGATTTTGAGAAAAATTTAAATGGCGGATAGCTGAAATTACAGCGGGTAACCTATACTACTCTAAATTAGACTAGCTATTAACCGCAGCTTCATCTGCAATTTTATCTCCAAAACGGGTTGACCGATTTTCACGGGGCTTTCACCAACAGATAGCGGAGGACATCATAACAAATAACTTAGTTTATTTAAAATTAGACTAGCTGTTAACCGTGGTTTCGAATGCAGTACTATGTCCAAAATGGTTAGATCGACTTTCACGGGACTTTCTCTGGTAGACAGCGAACCTTATAAAAAGTAATCCAAGTCATTTTAGTTTGTACTAGCTCTTAACCGTGGCTTCGCATGTAGTACTATCTCTGAAACGGTCAAACCGATCTTTACAAAACTTTTATTTGCAGATTGTTGACCTTATAAAAAGTAATCAAGCAATTTTAGTTTATACTAGCTGTTAGCCGTTAGTTCGCCCGTAGTACTATCTCCAAAACGGCTAGATCGACTTTCACGGGTTTTTCAACTTCAGGAATACTTTACACTTTAGTAATCGTATACTGAGAGCCGGTGATTTACACACAATTTTTCATATATAAGAACACGATACAGGCTTATAGTTAGTACATTACTCGTGTCCCAAGGGCGCCGCGAATTACCATACAAATACATAATTTACATAAATTGACGATACATTTTGCGTGGTGGTTCATTATGATTTCATTCAAATAACAATAATAATCAGTTATGGCGGTAAAATTTAAATTATCGTAACCGATATTTTTTAAACGTTACATAAGAAGTATATATAAGGTATTATTACTTCCTCTTTTTAAGATATTATGACTCAAGGTACATTTACATACATTAAGTCAAATATTTTTTATTAACACATACGACTTTTACAATGAGATATTTTATATACGATACATTATTACATAGGATATTACATAAACGACATAAGACTCTTTATTGCTACATAGGACATTATATAAACGACATATGACTCTTTATTATACGAAACACTGCTATCTAATTACATACAAAACATAAGAAACTTTATACGAAATATTATGATCTAACACATTACATAAGACGTAATTATATACTTTATTTTTAATCACAATATTAAGCCTCACAAGACTCATTTTATTTAAGATACTCTACGTCATAATTTCTACTCTACATAAGATATTTTAACATTTAATATATTTTAAATATAACAAATATTACGAGGCTCAGCTATCCGTAACGTTAAGTGTACCTAATGTAAATGTAAATCTTCATAATAATATTTTAAGTAATTGTTTCATTAGTTCCTTATACTATGTAAGTGAGCACTGAGGTAGTTATATGGTGGGGTAAGGTTCCAAATATTCTGCTGATGACAAACCTCATTTGGCACACTGTTAGTACTTATGTATCTAATGTACACTTTACATATTAGTGTAGGCGGCGTGCTTTATCTACTTACAATTGTTTTTAATGAGCATTTATATAATTGTACATAGTCTCACAATTGTATAATTCTTTAATACAATTAAAAAAAAACGCATGCGGAGCCGTGCGTCTCGCTAGTATAAAATAAATGAGATAAACAATTTATAAAATTTACATATTACGTCAAAGTGCGTTAGGTGAAACAACAGTATAGTGACAGATTAAATACACTGTCTGATGTCAATAGTGTCATATAGTATTAGTTATGATTTTCTTCTGAATCTCTAAGATTGTTTAATTCATGCATTTCTTCCAAATTAATTATACTAACGAAATATCTTTTGCCGGTTAATAGAAGAATAATAAACCACAACAATAACGTTAAACTTATAGAAGTGTTAGAGAATATTTTAATTTTAATAATGTCCACTTGTAAAAAGCGAAAGACATTCTCTTGTGATCAAACTTGTTTTAAATAGAAATTCAATATGTATTTAATAACCTTTTTTGCAATAACACGGAATATGTTTTAGCGTTTGAGTTTTTTTTTCTCGACCTGACTACGCTATTGACCTAGCAAGGTCTTAACAGCTTTGCCGGACTACTAAGGCGAGCGCTTAATGCACTCAGCCGATTATATTTGACAACTAGCTCAAGCTACATATCTAATACCTTCAAACGAGGAATACTTGTATATTTTTATATTTATATATATTCAGGATCTCGGAAACAGCGTCATCTATTTCCGTGAAACTTAGTATGTGGATAGTTTCAGGAACCATAAATCAATCTAGCTAGATTTTATTCATAGAAAAGTATTTTTAACTGTGATTTCTGGCAATGAAAAAATATAACTAGAATATGAAGGTAAATTTCGCCGCCCTTTCAAAACAATAATAGCTCAGATGAGAATTGGTTGTTTCGAAAATCCATGTAACCCCAGTTCGAATCTGAGTGTAATAATATATATATATATATATATATATATTTGTTTTCTTTTGTAAAAAATGATAATTTTGTAAGGCAAACTTAACAATTTATTTAAATTAAATACATAATATTATTATTATAATTATAAGGGAAATATCTTTTTTTAATACTTTTTTATGTGAAAAAAAACTCATTTTGTGAGGCAAACCTAAGTTTATTTTAATTTAAAAATGATTGTTAAAGAACCGAGCTAGGCTCGGTCGAACAGGTACTTATTGAAACATATATGTGTCACAAGCATACATACCTCAACAACCCATATATATATTTTGTGTCGGATATATTTTTTTTAACTATTTCAGTTCGATAATGGAATCTTAGCGTTTGAACATAATCTTATCTGATGTTAAATAACAAGTACAAGGGCGACCGAGCCTAGTTCGTTTCTTTAAAAAATATTTTTAAATTAAAATAAACTGTTAGGTTTGCCTTATAAAATTAACATTTTTTAAGACAAAAAATTAGAAAATATATATCTTCTGCTGTCTTTCAGAATCAAACTGGGGTTACACAGATTTTCGAAGGAAAAGATTTCCATCTGAGCTATTTTTAGCGGCAGCGAAATTTATTTATTAATGTATTATTCCAGCTATATTTTTTCATTGCCTGAAAACTCAGTTAAAAAATTTTTTATGAATAAAATCTAGCTAGATCGATTTATCGTAGCCGAAACTACCTACATACAAAGTTTCACGAAAATAGATGACGCCGTTTCCGAGATCCTGAGTATATAAAAATATATAAGAATTGCTCTTTTAAGGGTATAAGATGTGATCTAAGATGATAAATACGTTAAACATAGAGGTAGTAGCTCTCGTGTGCACCTGTCAGAGCACACCTACAGGATGCTTGGTGACAGATTAATAATTTGAGGGTGGTAGCTAACCAAACGGATGTAGAAATAGCCTTACCACCATGCTATGGCTTCTTCTTGTGTTTTTGTAGGTGGTAGAGCCACGCTGAAGCTATTACTGGCTTCAGTATGAATGAGTCGGCTCACCCAGGGTACCACTCTCTCACAGAAAACCGACGTGAAGTAACAGTGCTTGCATTGTTGCGTATCTTCCCCCTCTCCTCTTCCCTTCATACATCATGTCTTCATTTTTAAATATAACTACTTGTATGAAATTACTGTGTTTAAAATCTAAATAATATCATAATAATTCCTTTTAAGCTGCTAATATAATAAAAAATATCTATATTATATTCATGTAGGGGAGAGTGGGGTAATTGAGAGCGACGGGTAATTGGGAACAGTTAGATAAATAGTACATCTTCCCGTACTACACTGTCGTGAACCTATTCTACGGCTCAAGGCAGAGCCATTCAATGCGTATGCGAAAGTGGGATTGAAAGGACGCACTAGTGTTATCACTGTAAGTCGAACAATCATTTTTGTATTTTTGATATAATTTTTGCCATCAGTTATAACACATGTAAGTATTATATTTTTGAGTTCAAAGGTATTGTGTTTTTATTCATATCATACACGCAGTATCTGTTCTCAAATGCAACATAGATTAAAGTAAAAAAAAAATGTTTTTGAGAGTGGCGACAATTTTTATGTATATTGACTGATTCGGGTAATTGGGAACGGCATTAGGTGGGTAATTTGGAATGTTCCTAATTACCCTTTATCCTTCTAATTACCCATAGTGATGCTGGCTGACTTTGTAAAAATATTTAAGCTTTACAAATTATTTCAGATGCCTCGTAATTACGTATGAAAGATCGATCAAACGTCTTTCTTAGTTACATCATACCATTCCTATTTCCCCCACGGCATGATCTCAATTACCCCATAGGGTATCGGGTAAACAGGAACGGCAATGCTTTTTGTTTTAGTTTATATTTTTATTATAACGTAAATTTAAAATAACGTTTTATGACTACTGAGTACTTAGATAACTAAAGTTCATGTAGCAATAAAATTTGATTTAGTTTATAACTGTTTTCTATTATTTTCTAGCCTTTGAAGTTAAGTGTTCCCAATTCCCCCACTCTCCCCTACATTTAAAACCAATATTCTTATGTATAAGGTAAATTTTCTGACCAAGATATATTAATACGATGTCATAACTTAAGTACTTAATATAACTGCATCTCGAGAAAAGTTACCTTGTCTTTATAAATCGTTTCCATGTAACAAACGCCCGGGGAGCCGAGGAGACAGCTCGGGTAATAAAACAACTATAATATCGAGATATGTATAGCGGCAATACTAAAATACACATCCCCAGGGTAACAACGTATCCTTATTTTCATTCGGAGTTGTTCAGCATATCGCTTGAAAGTTGATTCTTCACGTCTCAAACGCATGCAAATTGTATTCCGCTTTGTGTGTCCTTTCCAGGGATATAATCTGTTGTACATATCCCATACGTCTAGGAAAGTCTATTTTAAATTATGCAGTACATTATAAAATACTTATTCGGATCTATACCGTTATTTTTTGAATATCAGGATAGTTCTGAGGCATGTTTCACTCTTGGATGTATATAAGCTTCATCATGATTCTTTTTTTTATTAAGACTATCAACCAATTAATTAAGCCAAGAAAACGTGAAGGTCTCGTTATAAGTCCGTAAAAACTTGGTTATTAATTTTCACAGATTGTGTTCAGGTTATTAATACTACTACTTTGTATCTCAGCAGTTAATTAATAGTTTATGTCATTTTTAAAGTGTTATTTAACAGAACCATTTTCTTCTTCTAAAATGTAATTAGTCATGGTCGTTTTAATAAAAACTTTCAGAGTTTTTAACGACACTTACGGTATGTATTACAGTAGTGATTATAATAATATATTTTTTATGTACTTATTGTAATAGATATTGCAAATATATTTTTAAACTTATTTGTAAATAAATCAATAAAATGAATAAAAATATTTACCTCTCTTTATTGTCTCAATTAATTACTTGTAATTAAATAAAATATAGTGCAAATTTTCAAGGTTTATTTTTGGTCTAGACATGGTCATATAGGGAACATCTATTGTGAAAAAAATGATGTGTATAATATATAATGCTTAGTTACAATGTGAACAAAACTAGTCAATCAATCTATAATAATAAAATTACTTGTTTTTTTTTTCTTAATCTTATTGGTTTCGCACAAATACATTTGGATTTAGCAATATAAAGGGAGAGACGGGTGATCGCAATTAATAATTATATAATTTTTCGCTTTTCAAATTTCTAAACGATTTGATAGCAGACTCCTTATCCATCAAGCTTAAAAGATCGAATGGACATATACGAAGACTGTCACAAATTCCATATGTAATGTATGTAACTACAGGCTGCACCTATTTCCATGATTATTTTGTTGTTGTTTAGAATTATCGGGAGAAGAGAAATCTTAAAAAAATGATAAGATTGACTGATTGATGCTGAGTTATTCAATAGGCATTTTATTTACTAACATGGTCGTATTGTAAAGAGAAGGTTTGGTTTCATTTACCAAACCATTCGTTAGTACACCCGTGCAAAGCCGAATCAGTCAGTTAACTTTAATTAATGTTTAAGAGGTTATTTAAATAAAAAACGTTCTTCAAAACCTCTATTTATTAGTCATCTCACATATTTACAATTCCATTTTACAATGCAGAATCACAGAATTAACGTAGCACAATGGGGGCTGCTCTAAATATATTTTAAACTAATATAAACAACAATTATTGTGAGGAAACAAATAATAGAATATCAAGAACACAATGTAAACGCACAATTGACAGAGAAATAAGACGTTACCCATTAGTATTACGAAAACAAATACATTTCGCTTCTCAACGGCAAGTTTACATGATAGAATTTTGAAAATATTCTATTTCCTAGACACCGAAATGCCCATGTAGTTTTGTTATGCGAATGTAAATGAGAAATAAAAATGAAGAACATAAAAAAACTGATATTATGAACAATCAATAACAGAAAACATATAATTACGCACTATAATTTTATATTGTGGTTTATATTACATTATAGAGCTCTCATAATTCTTCTTGCTTTATGTAGCCGTACACTCAGAATGTGCCAAAACTTTAGGAAACATTCTGAAGACTCTTTTCCTATGCGATTCGTACAGACATTATTAATAATAAAGGCTTAACATACGTTGTAGTGAATGGTATACACGATACGGAGAGATAGGACGGAAGAATATTAAAAAAGTATAAAAAAGAGCCAACTCAATAACGAATTGGACGAGTTCCACTGTAAATTCTAACATAATAGAAAAGGGGTTTCGCCTGCTTTCTCTATTAAATGATAATGTCTGGGATTATAAAATCGTTAAAGTGTTAGTTACGAATTTCCAGCGCCATTTCCAACTGAAATTAGGAGGCGATGGAATAAAACTTTTATATATTATTCGGGGATAAAATAGTCCAATATTGTAACTATTTGAAGATTGAGGTCTTAACAGCTTCACCGAACTACTAAGGCGAGCGCTTAAGGCACTCAGCCGAATAGAGATCATTATCTATTTATCTATATACTATCTGTTACCCGCGGCTTCGCACGCGTTTTTTGAATAGATTAAATAGATTTAAAATTGTTATTAGAGGTATAAGTAACAATAATACTCTTTAAAAAATATTTGTAAGCATAACACGCACATCATCTACACCAACAGGTACCATGTACATTATATATGTGAATACTAATAGTGTATCGAATGGGATGGGATTTATCATAATCTACATGGCTGGAACTTTAAACTATTATCTATGTATCACCCTGTGCTCACTTACTCACTCTGTGGTTGGTCACGTGCTCACTCTGTAGGTGGTAGAGCCCCGCTGAAGCTATTTTTGCTTTCAGCATGAATGGGTCGGCTCCTCCGGGGTAGTACCACCCCTCTCACAGATAACCGACGTAAAATAATAGTGCTTGCATTGTTGTATTTCGTTCAGTCAATGGGAGAGCCGGAGGCCCACGTCCCTTCCTCTTTCCTGCTTTCCCTTTCCTTCTCCTCCTCCTTCTCCCATATACAGGCTGGCAACGCACCTGCGACGTCCCTGATGTCGCTAGTGTCTGTGGACAGTGGTGATCACTTAACATCACGTGACCCACCAGTTCGTTTGCCTCTTTTGATATAAAAAAAAACTTACACTATATAAGAAAGTAATGAAAATATTAAGCTAGACATTATCGAACAATGTGTTCTAAATATTTTATTATATATATATGTCCATATTGTTGATATAATCAAGTTATTAATATATGTTGCTATAATTTAAATCACATATAAACATATGACTTTCAATTATATTTATTCTTGGAGTACAATGTGAGTCACACGCGCATGTTTACAGTGAACAGCATATTTTTGGTCAATTTCACACATACGAATGCACGGATAACAGTTTATCACAACATAGTGTCAACAAAGTCGTGTTCCACGTCTGTCTATATGTCTGTTCGCGATAAGATCAAAAACATATTTTCATGCCGTTTTTACCAAAATATAAAATGATTCTTGGGTATGGTTTAGGTATAGTTTATCTTATTATAAGGGCGGGTATCGTCTGCTGAACCCGCTAGCTTAAAATAAAACAGCTAATTAGTTATTTGCCCGAAAAATTCCCGTTCAAATATTACTTGTAGTCCGTTGAAGCTGTTAGGACCTTGTTAATAGCGTAGTCATTTCTAAGAAAAAAAAAACCATTCAAATAGGTCCAGCCGTTTCGGAATCTCCGAAACCGGAACAAATAAACAAACAGACATATGGACAGAATTTAAAAAAAATGTTGATATTTGTAGCACCGCAGATATATGTATTCATCAAAAAGTATTTATTTTAATATTATATACACACACTTTATTCTTATAATATGGGATATATTACAAACCAAAAATTGGGAACAAAAATAACGTAGAATAAACTTTTTGAGGAGTTTTGGGCGGGATTTCAGTCTGTCATGTAGGGGATTTTTTATTTTATTCATAATCTTGTGTTATTTGACTCTGTATTGTTTTTTAAATTGATGGCGTTTTGTGTAATATGGTTTATTTTTTGTGCATAAGTGTAATGAATGAAAAATAATACCACGGAGCATGTATTCTGGGGTCTTGAAAATTAAGAAGATAAAAATTTACGAAATATTATATAGAAGATTTGGCGCTTATACTTTTACATTAACTTAGACATAGAAGAAAACTGGATAGTGAATAACATAAGAACTACCTATATTGACAACTTCAGAATTGGCAGTATAGATTAATTCCTTCGCCTGTGTTGATGGACGAATATTATTATTACTAACCTTTTAGAATAGCAACACAAAATAGAATTTAAAAATGTTTGCGATAGCAACGTACTACGTATAATCAAAAATTGAAATTAAAAATAACGTAGAATAAACTTTTGAACAGGAACACAAAATAAGCCATGATAATATTTCCGACAGAATGTTATCATGTTACCATGGCAACGCATATAATACTGACACTGACACGCAGCGGATGCTCTAAAAAGAGCCCGATTTTGAGACATTCTTCATTATTGCTTCGCTCCTATTGATTTTAACATAATGATATGTAGCCTATAGCCATCCTCGATAAATTAGCTATCTAACACTAAAAGAAACTTTTAAATCGGACCGGTAGTTCTTGAGATTAGCACGTTCAACCAAACAAACAAACAAACTCTTCAGCTTAATAAAATTAGTATAGATGTAATAAGAATGTAAATTTAAAGTGTCCACACTTTTTAGATTTTTGTAAAAAAAATGTTGATGGCAAGAAATAATAAAATACATTTCAATCATTTTTAGTCTGTTTTTAAAATGTCGGTCTAGTTGTTTAAGCCCGCATCACTGCTAAAGTACTGCGTTCATATAAAATTTTAAATCTATACTAATATATAAAGCTGAAGAGTTTGTTTGTTTGTTTGTTTGTTTGGTTGAACGCTATGATCTCAAGAACTACAGATCCGACTTAAAAGTTTCTTATAGTGTTAGATAGCTCATTTATCGAGGACGGCTATAGGCTACATATCATCACGTTAAAACCAAAAGGAGCTGAACACTAATGAAGAATGTCTCAAAATCGGGCTACTTTGGAAGCTTCCGCTGCGTGTTAATGTCAGTATTATACGCGTTGCCATAGTAACGCGATAACATTCTATTAAAATTATTGTCATGGTTTATTTTGTATTCCTATTCAAAAAGTTTATTCTACGTTAGTTTTGTTTTCGATTTTTAATTATACGTGTTACGTTTATATCGCAAACATTTCTTAAGTTTATTTTGTGTTGTTCTTCAGAAAGTTTAGTAGTAATAATATTCGTCCAATAATACAGCCGAAGGAATTAATCCATACAGCCAATTCTGAAGTTGTCAATATTGTTAGTTTTCTTCTCTGTCCAAGTTAATGTAAAGGTATAAGCGCCGAATCCTCTACATATATAACGTAATTTTTTATCTTCTTAATCTTCAAGACCATAGAATTAATGCTTCATGGTTTTATTTTTCATTCATTTCACTTATGCAAAATAAAGAACGATATTATATAATACGCAACCAATTTCTACACGATATAGAATCATGTAACACAATATTATGAAAAAAATATAAAATCCACTACCTGACAGACTGAAATCCCGCCAAACACTCTTAAAAAACTCTGTTCTACATTAGTTTTGTTGCCAATTTTTTAATTGTGATATATTACGTATTATAAAAGTAAAGTGAGTGTAATTTATATTAAAATAAATTATTTTTAGTGAATAAAATCTGTGATGCTACAAACATGAAACATTTTTTTAACTCTGTCGATATGTCTGTTTTTTTATTTGTTCCGGGTAATCTTCGAAACGACTGTACCTATTTGAATGTTTTTTTTCTTCTTAGAAATGACTACGCTTAACAGCTTCACCGGACTACAAGTAATATTTGAACGGGAATTCTACTGGCAAATAAGTAACTAATTAGCTGTTTTATTTAATATTGTTCGATAATGTGTAGCTTCATATTTTCATTATTTTCTTATATAGTGTGAGCACTGAGGGTGATATATAGTTTAAAATTCCAGTTATGTGGCTGATCATAATCCCATCCCATTCGATACACTATTAGTATTCACATACATAATGTACATGTTACCTGTTACAGTAGACGATGTGCGTGGGATACAAATATTTTTGAAATATTATTATTGTAATTTACACTAGATGTGTAATCACAATTTTAAATTTATTTAATATATTAAAAAAAACGCGTGCGTAGCCGCGGGTAACAGCTAGTATTAAATATAAAATTCAAAAATTTATAAAAAATATCTTCGAATATCATTTACTCTTTATTTCATTAAAATCGGCTCGGTCTATCAAAAGCTATTGTACTTTTAATGACGAGACGACCTAAGTACGAGAAAAAAGTAGATGGTAATTAGACTTAATACATTCATACGACTTTATTAGCCTGTTACTGCTTTGTACATATAGATTCACGTGGACGAAGTCGCGAGCACACCTAGGAAAAGAATAACTTCTCACATGAATTTAAAAATGCTTATAAAACCTGACATCGGGTTCAATTTAAACTCTATTTCTCTCTATGCATGAGAAACTTGATACTCAATTTACTTTAAAGTGAGGTTATGTGGAAAAGGATATTTACTGCGCGCCTTGCGGCAATTTACCGCCACAAAGTAATAGACAAGACCGCAAAGAACGTACAACAAGAACAAATCCTATTTACAGAGTGTCTATCTCTTTTGAACATATTGTAAATGCATGTAGTATTTTTATGTACAGAAAGACTACACGATACTGTTTTAGTACATTATGATAATCATATTACAAAGATTGTATTTCGTTTAAAATTAAAATCTTGTCCAATCGTAAATAGAAATGATACGATATGTATGATAGTATATAACAAATACATAATGAACTTAAAACAAAGTAACTTTTACCCGCAATTTCGCTCGTGTTAATGCAGATTTGTGCTATCCGTCGGGAACCGTATTTTTTTCTGAATAAATTGTATCCCATACTCTTTTTTACACCCGTGACAACATTACTGCGAAACTTCATTGATGGGTAGTTAGGGTGATTAAGCGCAACAAATAAATACACGCACTTTCGTATTTATAACATTAGCTAGTATTAGTGTGTAATATGGTTTTGTTACAGAAGAATACAGGATTTTTCATATAATGTTATAGTTTCATAGTTGCTAGGCATTAACCCAAAAATTCAAGAGTAAAAACTTAAAAAACGGGTAAAACGTTTGGAAGAAAAATTGTAATGACAGAATAGCAATTAAAAATACAATTTACAATTTAACGAGATAATACTCGTAGTAGTAAATAATAGCGCAAAAGCTGTAGTAAGAACTACGAAACTTACAAATTTATGAGAATTCAATATTGTTAGAGAAATATGTACCATATATTTATGTGTATTGCATAGACAGTATTTATTATACTACACATACTTTCTATAATATACTAGCTGGCCGGGTGGACGTTGTCCTGTCTTGGTGGTCCAGCCGTTTAGGAGAAGTTCAGACATACAAACGTACAGTTGAAATGTATTTATATATAACGGTGAGTTAAGGCTCAGAATAGATGAACGATTAAAGAATAATGATATATCATCACACTGCGTCTATTTCGTGGTAAAGATACCAAAGATTATCCATAACAGTATTATCTCTTAAAACTATTACTCATTTTCTGTGAATAGACGCGATAAAAACAACTTTAAAACCTTAATTTTATACAAGAAGATTCTAAAACATCTAATTAACTGTTATCTCAATATTAAAATCTCTAACCAATTACCAATCCAGCCATCATTTCATCGGTTTTCCACTAACGTTATACCTGTTAACAGGTGTTGTAACAATTTGGCTTTGTATGGACTTTTGAAATGATCTCATCCAATTGTGATGATCGTTTGCAGGCTAGTTAATGCAAATGTTAGTTAATGCATCGATTGTTAGAGTCAATCACAAGGATGAAATAAAATAAATAATCTCTAAAATACTTGGTAAATTTAATGAAAGGAAAAACTTAAAATGTTAGAGATATGAACCTTGTGATTGACTTCAACGATCGATGTAATAAAATTACAGGGTGTAATTTGTACAGGTTTTAGTCAGTTCGATTCCCGAGTGAAACAAGAGAATTTTGGAAAAGCTTTGAATGCAGTTTTATTTCTTTTTAAAAATAATGAAGTGTTTCTTTGCAGTAGAGTTTGCTATATATATATATATATTATTTAGAGTACTTTCCCTTTAGATAGCATTAAAAATTCCAACCTGTATAATGCGAATTAAATGTGTTAGCATCTGCAAGATATAGTTTGCAACTAATATATCTGTGCTTGATATCTGTCAAGGACAAAATGAATGTTCGTATGTGTTATGTTTGTTTTGTTGGTTTTGCTTTAATTTTTATTCGAACGTTCGATATACGTTCGTTGGTATGATTTTCTTTTATTATCATTTGTTAATATGAATGGTACCTTAAAGGTATTTGCGTATTATACGTAAAAAACGTACGGGTGTTGCTAGTGTCTATGGACAGCCGTGATTACTTGTCATCAGGTGACGCGCCTGTTCGTTTGCCTCCTATAATAAAATATATATACTGAGCGACTGGTTAGTCGCCAGCAATATTTTTAAAGAATAATCATTGGTCGATTCTCGTTCTAAATCAATAAAAATAGGTGCTTCATATTTGACCAAATGATTAAGAGAAAAATAAAACTAATATATACTCAACATCACGTCATTTACGCAAAAACGAACTAGTGTAATAATAAGGAAAGCAATTAATTACACCGTGCCACGCAGTCCCACCCACGTCCCGTACCTCGACCCGCACCTCCCTTTCCTTTATTTGACTATGCGGCGTTCTGATGATAAGTAATTACGTAATTATTAACCTTGAAAAGCTCCCCTTTAATATTGTTCATCAAACTCAGATGTGAATTTTTTACCTTTAAAAGTATTGTTCGCATACTTTTAAAAGTTTTAGAACAAACTTTAACCCAAGTTCTCTTCGTTATTTATTAGTATTGGTTATGCAATATTATCAAAATATTAATATAATAATAATAATATTATATGCTATAAAATAGAGGATATAATTAATATTCGTGACTAAACGTACTACGCATTGTTTAATATCTAAACGAAAATATAAAAAAAACTAACAGTCAGTTAATATTTACGCAAACATATATGACAACATATGATTGTAAAAGGTAATGTATAAAACATATTAAATTGGAAATTGTAATATAATAAATATCCAGCAATATACACTAATTATTACATCACAAACAGTGAAGGGGCATAGATTGAATACATTAGTTATTAATTAACGATAAAACTAAAATATAAAGTAAAATCATAGTATCAAATACCTATAATTTGTTATATATTAAATGTTACATGTTTGTCGAATACCAAGAATGTGCAGAAAATTCAACATTTAATTTAACTTTGAATTGAGAACTCGACTTTTATAAGATTATTAAATTTTTAACTGAGTTTAAAGTCTACTAATATCTAAAGAGATTAGTCGTACAACATATAGAGAATATCTCTAGTAAGCAATGTATATGTGCCCTTTGCTAAAACGACTCACTATGTGAGCGCACTATACGAAAGTGAATACAATCACATAGAAACATGAATATTCATATTCAAGCACAGGACAAAGAGCCATTTGTACCTAACATGGTTATGTTTAAACGACGTAGTGGTCTCTAAACAAAAGATAAATCCTGAATTCACATTCTAAATTCGCGGCACAATTTGCGTGATTACTTTATAAAAATGGACACACATTCGTTTTCATTATGTTCACAATTTTAACGGATAAGAAAATAATTTTAGTTCAAATTAAAATTAGATTCCATTCAAAAGTTTATATGAGAAACTATCGAGCTCGGTAGACGTTGTCATGCCGTAATAATAAAAAAATCCCAGAATTAAACAATGTCGCCACCTACCGGATCTAAATATATATCTAAACCATTCTTGAATCCAATAAAACATGTAAAAATCATCAAAATCAGCTGTTTAGGAAGAGTTTAGTTACATACACACGTATAAAAGAAGTATATAACATAAAGATAAGAAATATATATGTTTAAATTTCAAGAAAATATTCATTAATATAATATATTTATTGAACATTTAATTTGATAATACAGGCTTTAAAAATATAAATTCTACTTGCCATAAAGATAAAATAGTTAAAAACTGTTCGCAGACGTGGCTAAGCCGCTTACTGAAGTCATACAAGCGGAACCGAGTAAACAAGAATGAAACGGTAAACAGAAAATAAGAAAGAAAACTCTGGTCTAATATTTTCTGACATTTCAAAAGCAGATTATATTCAGATATAATTTGTTAACCTTTTTATGTACATACTTATTTGAACTAAATACACACAGTTAAACTAATATTATAAAACGAAAACTGTAATGAAATATTACCAACTACGTAGTACTAAGTAACAATGCAATGTTATATAAACAAAATATGACATAAGATAAAGTTCAATTTGTTCCTTACCGTCGTACATAAACGTACAATATGGAAGCGATAAGAAATATGATTTTTTTTTCCAAACTTCTTGTTTTCGCTAAAGGATCACTTGGAATTGGCAATAGAAACGGAGAGAGAGCTGATCGCAATTTGATACGGTTCAGTACTCACTCCTTTGACGTGTCGTATGAGCATAATGTTAAGTCACCAAGATTTGTTAGTTTGTTAGTATATAGCTATATACAAGTCAGTTAAAACTTTAGCTAATGTGACATTATAAATATTACACTTAGACAGAAAAAGGTTATACTTTACTCATATACCGAAGTCGGGTGGAGCTGTTAGGATTTTGCTAGGTTAATAGCATAGTCAATTCGAGAAAATAAAAAACTCATATAAGTCCATCGAAAAAAAAATTTTTACAAAGCTATTTAGCATCTACGGGAAAACATACACTGTTAAATCTTAATCTGTATTTTTTAACACGAATAACAAGAAAAAGTGAGGAGTTCTTGAGTGTAACTAAAATATTTGTATTTCTTTTAGCAAACGAGAAAAATATATACCAATATTAAATAGAACAATTCATTTAAAATGTAACTATATTTCAGTCTGTAGCCGTAAAGTTTTTGGTTATTTATATTAACAATTCCACTTGTTAATAAACTAGTTTCACATAATCGCAGAATCAAAACGTAGCGGGATCGAATTACCAATTTAGTTAACAAGAATATTCTAGAACCAATCGAACAAACATTGTAAATTGTAAATTATCAGAAGGGTATACATGAATGCGTCGATGGAAGTGTGAACGTACACCACACTACAGTGCCTTTATTGTCAAACGAAAGTACCATTATATTAAACGTTCAAACAAGATTGTTGTTACATGGAAATGAATAAGTTACCTATTCTAAATTTTCATGACTATTTATATTAATGTATTGTTTCTTATGAAAGCTGCGTCCATTAGTCTTTTATATGTAACTAGTTCTCTCTAAAATGAATTCTTGTAATGAAAGAAATATAATTTGCTTTTATTGACAACTTTTAGTATAAAATACACAGTCCACAAGTACTGACCCTCAACTGAGTGCACTGTCTCCAACTTCTCTCAGTTTAATTGGAGATACTACGGGCATGAAAAATACCAGTTATGAGAGAATAATTATTTCGGTGAGGGAATGAGTTTTTCTTTATATTATATATTACCTTAAATTTTAACAAAACCATCACCTTTTTATTAAAATATGAATTCATTTTTTTTCATTATTAACCACATTACTCATAATTTGTCATTATGTGATGTGCAACATTTATTATGTGATATGTAAATGGTATTGAGATAATGGTAAAATTGAACATCACCGACGAAAAATGGTTATATATAACCTTAGATATTTTTACTTCTCAGGTATAGTCAAAAGATATAAAAAATAAGACTTTGTTGTAATTTAAGGTGAGGGAACATTAAATTATAATGTAAAAGGTAAATAATTAACTTAAAATCAGTTCACTAAAACATATTTCTTCGCGCTGTTCAACGATTCTAAGCTATACAAGCTATACATCGACAGTATTATTACCTACAAAAATTCATAAGCGCGACAATATACGTACTAATTCAAAAGTACAATGCCACTCGCATTGTAATGAAAAATGAGGAAGTATTTTTAGGGCGCAGATAAAACTTAGATTTTGTAATTATTTCGTTTTCTATATATAATGGAAAAAATATTTACTGCAAAGAACACAGACAACTATAAGACAATATTTTGAAAGTAATTCATGATTTCAAAATGATTATTTTCATAGAACAAAATAAATTAATGTTATATCATTATAGGTTTGAGGATGGAGCACAATGAGGAAATGATATTCTAAATATTTAATTAGCTACCATTCTCTATTTTCAGAAGAGCACACTAAAATTATGTATGGTTCGAGTAGTTATAGTGTCATAGTTTTCATAAAAAGAATGAAGCTTACAACGAGTGTGAATTTCTAAGAACTAGTCATATATCTATTCCATTGCCTAAGAATGAACTCAGTCAGCAACTAGGCGAGGTGAATCTGTATACTGATAGCATGTATAAACGACTTTCCAAAAGTGTTTCCGAGTGGACATGCAAAGATAATGGGGTTAAACACAACGGCAAGAGATCAAAATTATCGCCAGAAACATAGGCATTTACAGAAACAACGTGCAATTTATCTCACAACATGTTTGCGACAAAATAAATAAATAAATCTATATGAGTGGATTTTAGATTGTATAACAAACATACAATTGTAAAGATAATAGAAAAATATACTGGACCTAAAGTTTTTAGAAAGAAATTAAGTTCTGGTACATCGCAGTTAACAACAGTTCTTACCGATAAAAAAGGAAGCAGGGCTACTAATCGTGACGCGAAATACTTAGGATTATGGAGGAGTTTTACACGAAGCTTTAGGCTTCAATCATCATGTCACCGTGTAGAAATGTTGATCCTAGTGCCGAATCCATATAGTGGAGAGTACGCGATGACTTACAAATAATAATGCCCAGCGAAATTGAGTGGGCTTTAAATCACACAAAGATGAAAATGCGACGGGGTAACGTTTGAACTCTGAAGGCCTGAAATGCCACGGTGTCTTTATGTGGTGCCGAAATATGGATTCTTACAAAGGAAACTATCTATAATGATGGGCGAACAGCGAGCCATAAAGTGTGTAACTATAGACATCAATTTAAGTGATAAAGTTATAAATACAGATATCAGAAATAACACTGAAGTGCAGGACATTTGTATCCACGTTGCTCAACTAAAATCATTTACTAGTACTTTTCATTCGCTTCTCGACCTTTTGGTTAGAAAAATGTTACCCTCCGCAAGGGGGCAGTTGGCTCTTAAAAATCTGTTCTTGTCAGCTTAATATCTGAAAGTTCCCGCATTGCGGGACTAGTATATAAAACTGATTTTTGTAAAAAAAAACCGCCATAAAGGCAATAACATCATTAGAAATCCACTCTAAAATAGTGAATAGTTCATAAAAATAAAAAAAAGTTAAGTTAAAATAATACTAAACACAAAAAAAAACATCCAATAGTTACTCACAGATACGATTTTTCACGTAGACAATAAAAAAAAAGCGAAAGCAAAAAAAGGGTGCAGACCAAAAGTCTGCAGAACAGAAGAATAAGAAGAAAAATACTTTTCATTGCAATATGATTACTATTAAAAAAACGGCAAAAATCATTTTTCATAATTTGCATTTATAAACCATTTTTTAATAATCTATTTGTATTTAATTTAACTTCACTGGTAAATAAATAAATAAAAAAGTAAATAAACTTAAAAAAGATTTTAAAACGATAATAGCTTTTCGTAAACTTCAGTATTATTATATGGAACAGAATGAAAAATGGAACTCGTCTCGTGTACAAAGCTGATCAATAGACAACGTCCTGAAACTGTCTGGAAATTGAAACCGGCTTATAGGTGCCTTGCTCTGATGCGATTTTATTTATGTAATAAAGATGGGCGTCCTAGAGTCACAGGTTAAAGCTTTTACGAATGTTATATGAATACTTAAAGATTGTATTTAATAATAGAATTAAATTACAAAAGGAGCTTAATGGCTGGAATTATTATATCGTAAGGTAGATTACGTAACAAGCAGACTCTGCCACAGAGCAATGTATTGAATAAAAAGAAGTTGAGTTTTTTTTACGAACTGTCGACTAAAAAACTCAAAATAATGAAATACCATAAATGAGTTCTTTTTAGAATTTTTATATAAATTATAGTTTGAATGAAAATATTTAAATTTCAAAATATGTTTATTGAAATTATTAACATTATTAGTGTGGTTTTCATATATATTGGCTCTCGGAGCAATAATTATATACATATTTATAAAGTATATTAATCAATCACGTGTAAAACATCAATATTACATGTACACAGGCCAGTATACTACGCGTCGCTAATCTATCGCAATGACGGCTGGTCATACTTACGTACCACGTCATGACGCGAAATTACATTTATCTCCTGTCATAAATACCGCTCAATGGGCCAAACAAGTTTTCACTTTAAAAAATAATGAGAAGACGTCAAGAGGCTGAAAATTTGGAATGATACGTTTTTATGTGATGTTAAAATTGAAATTGCAATTTTTGTATACAACTAATGACCCGCTTCAGCTTCACTTGGGTGTAATGTATATATTTATTTTAATGAAATACTGTTAAGGACAGTTTTGATCTACATGACATGTACAACTTAGGTAATGTATTTAATTGTATAAGGAATAATACGATATTGTATAAAATAGCTTAGTTAATAACACAATTATTTTTTAAAAAGATAAAAATTGTTTATCGATCTTTTTATGATATACAATTCCGTAGTACATTTTTTTTTTTTTTATAGAAGCACGACATAGTGTCTGCACTATGCTTGATGTTAAGCATAGTACAATCCAAAAACATCGTCAACCACCGAGAGACAGATTATCCATCACCGGTCGCCGTTGTCATGCCGGCCATAATGACGAAAGTCACCCGGTACTGGATATGCACAGGCTGATCCCGAAACGCGATGCGCAGAAGCGAGTCACTATGACGGGCTTTTTCGCCATATGCATGGTGGTTGCGACCCAGTCAGGCTGTAAAACCCTACCACCCCGCTTTCGCCATTGCCTCGTTCGTTATTCAGCAGGGTGCACCACGTGCAGGTGAGGTTGGCTTGGGCGTCTCAAGTCTTAAGATGTTACTCTACACCCCTTACACCCCAAAATTGATCTATCTCGTAAGGTTTCGCCAGCATTTGCGATTTAGGCGCATAAAAATATGTTTGTTGCGACATCACATTACACATTTTTGAATTTTTCGGCTTTTCTGTTCTATAATATGTATATATTGTACATAACCTTCCTCTTGAATTACACTATCTATTGCTAAAACTGTATTAAAATACGTTGAATAATTTAAAAGATTTAAGGGAACAAACAGTGGAAACGACTCCATTTTGTACTATGTAAAGTTGATGAAATATTAAACTTTGAACATACATAATAATTCATAAATCAATATATGTTTTTCATTCTTTATTAATAGGTAAAAATGAACCATATGAGCAGTACAATAATAGTTGTAATCCGATGAAGCTGTTAAGACCTTGCTAGGTCAATAGTGTGGTCAGATCGAAAAAAAAAAACAATAATATTTAATACAGGATTTATTGTATATTAAAAGAAAGTTTCTAGAATCTTTGTGTAACAATGTTTTGTTTTTCCAAAGTTATCCTTGCGTATTATAAGCATCTGACTGTATGATTGTTAGTTCTTGTGTCGAAAACTATGCAACCATGTTTTGTTTACATGCTTTTATTGTCTTATCAAGTTTTAGTATATGTTTATATTCGATATTATTATACATAGTCAAAGTTATTAATTAACAGTATTAAATTAACATTACCAGTACATTTTGTCGCATTGTTTTATCTAACCATCAAATATTATACAAAATAATTTGTTTTCACAGGCAATCACGAGTAATTGTTTAGAGCAAGTATTATTAAAAAATATGACAGTATCGTACACTGTATAGCACTGTAATTTTTACGAATAAATCTGAACAAATTATTTTTACACTACACATAAACCGAGCCTCTGATTTTTTTTCTTTATTGATTTTTACTGAGTTTTCTTGTAATTAACTTTCTTAGTAGGTGGTAGAGCCACGATGAAGCTATTATTGGTTTCAGCATGAATGGGTCGGCTCGTCCGGGGTAGCACCACCCTCTCACAGAAAACCGACGTGAAGTAACAGTGCTTGCAATAGTGTTCGGTCAGTGAGAGCGCTGGAGACCCAACTCCCCTCCCTTCTGCTTTCCCTTTCTCTCCATTCCCTCAAACACAGATTAGCAACGCACTTGCGACTTCTCTGGGGTTGCTAGTATCTATGAACGGCGGTGATCGCTGAAGAACAGTGACACGCAGCATGTTCATTTGCGTCCTATATGATATAAAAAACAAATTGTAACTACTATTTCTTAACATATATTGTTAAATCATAGTAAAATAAATGTAGTATAAATATAATCTATTTTTAAATATTTATAAATTAATCTACTGTAGCGCCACGTAGAGACGAGTTACCGTAGAATGGACAACATAAAAACCTTCTACATGAAAATGTACGTATGTGTGTCAACAATGTATTACTACATATCTCTTAGTAGTCGATCAAATGATGACTTAATTAGAGAAATGTTATTGGTAAAATGTATAAATTTAATTATATTCATAGATAGATTTATAGTATAAACTAATTATTAGTAGTGTAAGCAACTTTACTTTCAATTTACTATTATAAACCCATTAATTAAGTTATTCCTAACATATTATAACTGAGTCCACTGAAGGAAGAGTAGTTTTAAAATAATATTTATTTAAAGTGTTAAATTAAACACGCCTTGAACTTTCTCACCACAGGATAAAAAGTTAGCTCAACTATCGACACGGGCAATTAGAAAACTTGGGAAACTTCGACAGCACTCGTCCAACGACGTACGAGAAATCTTAAAAGTCGATTACCAACTTTAACAAGTATACCGTCACGTTCTTACATGCATAAATCACTTAATGATTTCTAATAAAAAATCTACACATATAATAAGAACGTAACTCTAATCCGTCTGGACATTTTATATTTTTGAAAAATTTAAGTTATATTATAAAAATATTAAAGTTGTATTATAAAAGTATTGTAAAAGTTATTGTAATGTTATTTTAATGACCACGCGACTTAAGTACGAGAGAAAAGTAGATAAGTAAATAGATTGTGTGTAAGTTTTTAAGGTGGTAGAGCCACGCTGAAGCTATTATTAGTTTTAGCAGGAATGGGTTGGCTCGCCCGGGGTAGTACCACCCTCTCACAGAAAACAGACATGAAGTAACCATGCTTGCATTGTTGCGTTTTGTTCGGTCAGTGAGAGCGCTGGAGGCCCATTTCCCATCCTCTCCCTTCCCTCTCCTATACCCATAGCTCATTTCCCCTATCCCCCAAAACACGGGCTGGCAACGCGGTGATCGCTTAATATCAGGTGACCCGCCTGTTCATTTGCCTCCTATATGACATAAAAAAAAAATAGATTCATTAGGTTTCACGCGAGTGGAAATGCATAGCTAGTGATCAAATGGGAATGTATTTTACCGTCTTTCTTTTTTATAATTTGCAAGTCTGTAATGACATTACTTCTCTTGCATACGGGGATTTATCGAATGTGAAGTTAACGAGGCGAGTACTAAAATGTATAGTCCTACAATAGAAGTATAAGGGAGATTTATTTTGTTAAAATAATCCTATTATTAAATGTATAGCTTAAAAAGCTTATTATACAGAGATAATGCTAAACTAAGTCAAGTACCTAATTAAATTAAATATCATAACAAAAGAATAATGAAAAACAAAGAACGACAACTAAAAGATGTCTTGGCAGTCTCGAGGGGACGCTTCCTTCGGGACTTGTATTATAAAGCCGGTAAAGACAATATCTTGAAGAAAAAGTAAATACGCGCTCTATGACCTCACTTTAAAAATAACCTTTAGAAAAATATTCTATGTAGACTTTTGTAATACATTTTCTTTCTTTCAACTTTTATACATATAAAATTAGGTGATGGGTTTGAAATTTCCAACACCATGTGACAGACCACTATGTAAATTTGCATACCTATGTATTTTTTTCATGGATAAGTTATTTTATTCATTAGTTCTAGTATAACTATTTATTACAAAAAAATGAGAAATGATAAAAAGTATGCGAAGTCACAAATAATGCACGGTGATGAAATAAAATATATCTTTCAAATAAGTGACATTTCTTTACATGGAAAAAGTAATTTACATTTTGTAACAATAAATCCGTGTAGCAAAGAATAAATACTTTTTGAGATTAGAAATAGGGTCTTTTAAATAACGATATAATAAATCTATTATATATAGGTTGTTTTTTTTTAGGTAATACTACGTTCTTTTGAGCATAGTAATTGTACGTTAATAATATATTCAACATTTACATTGTCGTATAGTCAATAATGTTACAAGCGTCGTGCGATCATTTCGATATTAAGCGTCGTGTGAATCAATATTCTAGCAAGATGGTGGATCCCTAGTTAGAACTTTCGAGGGAGTCTTTGTGGAATCTCAGAATTTCGTGTTTCGTGGTATTATTTTCCATTCACTTCACTTATGGACAATAAACTAACTATATTACGTAAAACACCACCAAATTGACGAAATATAGAGTCAAATAACACAAGATTATAAATAACATAAAATTCACTACATAACAGACTACAATCCCGCCAGAAACTCCAATTAATCTATTAACTCTTAAAGTAAATTCACATCTATAGATGTCTCCATTATAAAAATACTTTCCCGGCTCATTACTATAATTCTTAAGCCTCAGAGAAAATACGAATGTTTCAAATTTCATCTAATTATTGACATTAACTTTTAATAATCGACTATTTGAGTAACAAAGCGCTAGGGTGCACCATTCAATCCGTAAGCAACGAGGGATCATATTCAAAATCACCCCTTTCGGTTAACGCTTTGTCGATCGTAGAGTTAAACCTACGTGCCCATACGTACCTACGTACCCATAGCAACCGTTATTCGGTGAGTAACAAGTTGAGCTCTGTACGTTGTAAAATGCTATTCGTTTTTTTTTTCGAAATGACATCGCTGTTGACTTGGAAAGGTCTTTACAGCTTCACCGAACTACCGAGGCGAGCGCTGAAGGCACTCAGCCGATGATACCACTATCACTACATTTATACACACATAATTTTATATAACTGTTATGTTGTTATTAGTAGTTGTGTTTACTTTAAATATTTATTCTAATATTTTTCACATAACATGGAATTTACTGATTGATTAATTACTTCATGTTTTACGTTATAAATGTTTGGGTTAGCTATATTAAAACGACTGTATTTATATACTGAAATCATTTTTGTAAAACTAACATTATACTTGTATTAATTTTTTAAGAGTGTAAGGCTGTACATTTTTTGAAAATAAATAAATAAAATATTCTAAAACAAAGTCCTTTGCAACGTCTGTCTGTCTATCTTTTCTAAACTAAACTATTGAACGGATTTCCGTGCGTTTTTCACTAGTAGATAAAGTTATTCATGAAGGAGGTTAAAGTATATAATTTGTCAAGGTTTTTTCGGTTATCTGGGAGGGACAACGTCTGTCGATCCCGCTAGTCCGCTAGTCGCTCGCTCTAATCTACAGCGCTCAGTGTATTTATTGATATTTTAATAAAAAATATTTTTTTTTTATCAAAAGTACGAAGTAACTATGAAATAATTGTATTACAAAACAAAAGATAATAGCATTATAAATAAAAAAAACACGAAGCATTGCGATTCAACTCTCTAATACTTCATAAGCTGACACAATAACTAATCCCATGATTTGAACAATTATTTTTGTTTAGTATTGTGCGACATGAGTGTCGACTTTATGACAAAGTCCCCTACCGCGTCTGTCTGTATGTTCGCGATAAACTCAAAGTACAATATTGTATATTATATGTATTAATAGATATATATATATATATATATATATATATATATATATATATATATATATATATATATATAAATATATATATATATATATATATATATATATATATATATATATATATATATATATATATATATATATATACAGCGAATACAGCAAGATGAAATAAACAGTCTCATTAATTCAATGAATAATCTTTGCCGACAAGTTCTGAATAGCAGAGGAGACCATACTTTGTATTAAATTGTTCTATTCTTTCACAATAAATACATTTTCTTTAGAAATTTCATTTTGTAAAAAAAAGTTTAGTTTCTTATGTAGCTTAGTTTCTACAGTATATTCTAATATTGTTCATTTCTATTATTAAAAGAACTTATAAAGACAACAGCTGTTATTTTTACATCATAGAACCCTAAAGATATTATTTTAAAAATAAAATACAACGTTATAATGTGAAGAACCATCCTAAAATTTAAATTAGTACATGTTGCTTAGACTTTTTTGATGTGTGTATATATAATAAAATCTTATATATATTTTATATATATATATAAATAAAATCCAATAAACATAATTTAGTTAATCATCATTACCACGTGAATGCGTAATAATATGTCAGCGAAGAATCTCTATTTGAAATATCTGGCTAAAAGCATTTCAGAATAACTGAAATAGCTCGGTAGGTTCGCGTGCCTAACCACAACAGTACACATCGAAAACCAATAAACTTTGCGAATAATAGAACTGGTTTTTGTGCGATTTATATTATATCTCTTTATTCAACTGAAAAAAGAAACATATTTTGTATGTTGTTTGTGAAATAAAGAAAAGTTATTATAACCGAACTGGCCTCTTTTATTAATTCGTATAAGAAAACATCTTATACGCTCGCAAAATTATTTTAAGCAAATGAAACCTAGAAAACGTTTAAAATGAGTTTAGAACAAACGGAAGTTTCATTGTGAAACTTTTCCAATTATACACAGTGCTATAAAATATATTTTACTCTAATTGTAATTTTATTGTGAGTTAGCAAATACATTAAATTAATTTATTCTTTCATAACTATAAAGGTCCTAAACCAGGACAAAAAAAAAAACAGAACAAAAAGGTCCTATGGCTCTCAAGTTACAGGTAATTACTAGACACATTACTTATATTGACGATTTAGTAAACCAAAATCAACACCTGAAAAAATAATTAAAATTACTCAGCTTCGCATGGGTATTTTTGGACTAAGCAGTTGTAATTGAATGACAAAAAAGTACTAATATTACAAGATTACCAATATTTTGGAAAAACAGGTCAGTAAAACAAAAAATATGTGCATGTATGTACTTTTGAACATGCGTTAGAAGTTATACTTCTTTGGCGTAACAAGACAAAAATGTTTCTTTTCAAAAATGATATCTTTTGCCTTATTTATTCGACGTTTGTAGAAAAAATGACACCTAAAATAGAAAAAAGGTATTTAATAAACTGAAAGTTTCAATACAAAGAAGTACAAACAACAAATACAAAGTAACAAAATATTGACTATAGCTAACTTCAGGGTGTCGGTTTTTCGTGACGGTGTGTGCGCATCGTAAAATTTTACTCTCACCATTTTTCCCTAATGCGCCAGAAGAAATATAACTTCAAAATAATACAATCCCAGTTTTGTGTAAAATGTTTTTCAGAATGGTTCACAGTTTATTTCTGAACACCACCCTCCTAGTACTAATGTCATCCACAATTTGTATTGTATTTGAATTCCTGTTTTCAAAAGACACATTAAATTTCTGATATTGAGAGTATAACGCCAAATTAGAACTAAATATTGCCAACAAAATTACACAAATTTACCACTTTTACAGTAGTAGTTTTCCAGCCATCCAAAATTATTATTATGTATTTAGTAATCTTATATATAATAATGTTTTATTAATCCAGCAATAAATTAATCACAAATTGGTAATCATTATTGTAACGAATTACCGCGTGTCCTCCTATTTTATGTTATTGTAACTCCATAATACATAATAATAGCAGACGTAGCAACACGGATTAGTTGAACACATTGGTTAGACGTGTATTGTGACAAACTATATTGATTCTAGACAAAGTTATACTCCTGTAGATTCTGTAGACATGATGTCGAGGTATGAACTATGGTACCAGTTGTAGAGTATTAATTGTATTCATTAGTATGAAGCCAGCAAAGTTACGTTGATCTCGCCGAAGTTCTTCGGCCAAAGTTAGATTGATACAGACAATGTAATTAATATTACACTGGTCATTTGCTTTCATAGTGAAAAACCGTTGAACAAGCAATAGACAACCGCTCTAATTTTGTATAATTACCTCACAAAAGATATTTATTTATTTATAGTTTTCGATAAAATCTACAGCTGATCATTCTCGTTTGACATATTATACACATACATTGACAGTTGGTTTAACAATGAGTTGAACAATAACTGAATACTTGTTTTGCGACTTTGGTGGTACATCTACTTTTTCTCCTATAGCCTTAAATGGTGTATCCTTACCAGCTTGCTCCAATTTTCGGTATCTCGGTTCAATGATACAAAACGACGGTGGCATTGATAAGGATGTGAGTAACAGGATAAATGCAGGATGGATGAAATGACGAAATGCGTTTGGGGTAGCTTGTGACCCACAAATGCCTTTGAAACTCAAGGGGAAAGTTTATAAAACTATGATAAGACCGGCCATGCTGTATGCATCTGAGTGCTGGGCTACGAAAGAAACGGATGAGAGAAAATTACATGCGGCAGAGATGCGAATTTTATGGTGGATGTGTGGTGTGACTAGAATGGATAAGATTAAGAAAGAGTAATAGATTAGCATGGTATGGGCATGTCATGAGAAGAGATGAAAATCATGTAACTAGAAAAGTGTTGAGTATGATGGTGGATGGATATACGAGTAGAGGAAGACTGAAAAAGGTGTGCATGGATTGTGTGAAAAATGATATATGCGTAAAAGGTGTGAATACTGAAATGACATTTGATAGGAGAGAGTGGAAAAAGAAAACATGTTGTACCGACCCTACTTAGGTGGAATAAGGTTAATGATGATGATGACACGTACATTTACGTACATATCTATACACATACATATTATATTCTTAAAAATTTATTATATAGCCTAAACCAAACGATTGTATATAAATAAAGTAAAACATACATTCTTCAATTTGCGATTAAATTAAATATATACGTGTAAAAAGTGGCATGAATATGTAAAAAAAAAATACAATTACCGATAATAGTACTATTGGCACATAAAAGATTTGTTAATGTCGTAAAAAAACAAATGAATATATAAATATGTACGGCTACGTATGTATATGAAACAGAATATGTGTATTTATAAGTTTGCCTTTAAAATCAACATAATAATACTTTTTACGTTAAATAAATCTCTACACTCATTAGTATTTACAAAGATTTTCAGTGCTATAAAATATGGTTACATAACATATAATAAGTAATATATACTTGAATACTTTTTAAGTAACCATCTAAACGCTATGTGGGTAGCTAACGATCCACAAACCTAGTGCGTCCGGGGTTGGGTTTACCTCAAGCAAGCAAAACTTTTTAAATCATATTCGTATACACAGATATAAAAAGTGTTTGATCCTCTATAATGAAAACTTATACATCAAAATAGCAACGCAAGAAGTGCATGTCCATGTATTTTAAGAATCGATATCGACATTTTTTACCTTAAAATATGAGATTAAATGTAAATGTTACTCCGATTCATTTGATTTTGGTATTATACTGTAACATCAAGGTATGTAACATATGGAAAGCAAGACACAAGATCCATTCATGGCTTCAAACTTTAACGTATAATAACACTGAAGAGCATTTAATAATTATAAAATAAGACACAAACAGACATTCACATAACTATACACAAATAGACACACAACACACACGGGCTCGGTTAAAATGCTGTTAACCGCATAGACAAATTTACAAGATGAAAATTAGTGTTACACTATCAATATATGTAAGCCTAGGATAAGTTGTTTTGCAATAAATAATTTTATTTATTTATTTTACTTATACTTGATAAATGTATTAAAAGAACCTTCTTTCTCCTCGACTACTTATTATCTGCAGCCAACGACTTCTTTAACGTTGTTAACATCGAAACGTTTTCCCCAGCTTTCTAATGGTTATTTTCTATCCTATTCTTGTAAACAACTGCTCGCGATCTCCTTCACTTTAATCACAATATACATTTTAATAATTTTCCAAATCGTAAGAATATTTCAGTAGATGATTATCTACCAATATATTCAAAAACTTTACCTTATTAGATTATATAATTAACGTATTTGTATATAGAGATATTTTAGAATGTCGTATTTATCAGTATAATTATGTCAATGCCAACGTGGTATTTAATTATTCTGAAAAGCGATTCTACAAAAAATAAAAGCGATCAGATGTATATATAATATAATAAAAAGCATTAAAAGCAATAAAATAAAAACCAATTCTACAAAATTAACAATCAATTTCCGTCATACAAGAGTCTACTACGAAATTTGTAGTCACGTGCTTCTTATTAACAATGACGTACGTAAGGAAATAATAATGTACACATATTTTTTAATCGTTTCAAAATAACCAACAGCAGTAATATATTAAACGGTTTCATGTCAAGAGATAAATACTGTAATGTCTATTCTAGCGTCTAGGCCTCTAGATAAGACGATTCTGGTAGGTTTCGTAACAAGGTATTAGTAAGACCAATTATTGCGTGAGGAACATAATTACCGATCATATACCTATATATGAATAGCGAGATTTCAATAGATATCGAATTCGGATAGCTTCCCTTAGGGAAACTATAATTAACATTGATATAAACGGTATAGTATTTACAGTTACATAAAGAAACCTACCCTAAGTATGACACAGAGATATATTCAAAAGAACACTTTGCATTTAAAATGCACTGTACTTAAATATTCATACCCACTTCTTACCTTTATATATAAGTAGGCGAAGACAGATAAGTTAAGCCTTTTTATCCTCTGTTTGTCACCCGTTTCTTCTATTTTTTTTTTTTTGTTTAATCTACTGAAGAGCTTTAGGGTTACCAATGAAAAGTTTTGGAAACACTTTTTTCTATACTATCAGAGAGTTGAACTAAACTTTTATGTTCTTAATTTTATTATATTTGTACAATACTTAACACAATTATTATCAATTAAAAGAAAAAAACAAAAAAAAAATAATATCTACATACTACATGTGAAGAAAATACAATATAAGGGATACTTTATTATGGTTAAATTTGGGCTCCTGGCGAATTTGTTGTAAATTTATTTTTGTAAATTTACACTCTCCACCGCTGCGTATTATATATGGTATACCTCCACATGAGCTTTTGTTCTCTAAGTTAGATTTATGGAACATGTTAAAATAACACCTATTCGGGCTGATTTCTCTGAAGAGAGTAATTGATTTGATCAAATAAATCCCTTAATTGTTTTAATGAAAATATGAGATAATATTGTTTAGATATTAATAGAATTTATTAAATAAACAACGTATTATGAAATCTAGAGTAAGTTGAAACACAAATTATTTATTCAATACAAATTCAACCTAACCAATCATTCAATAATTTCTGCGACTTAAACTTTATCTTCTCACTGAGACTGTTTTAGGGAACTTTACAGAAAGCAGCCCACGGAGTTGTTACTTTAACATTTGATGACAATAAAAAACTTATTACTAATAAGGTCTTCTAGGGATTTTATGAAATCTCAATTTTTAATATATCTATGACGTATATAGATATATAGTTTAATGTGCAGTATATACCTATATATTATTACATCTCACTTAGAACAAGTATAACAATAATACATAGGATGGCATTAAAAAAGATGAGAAAGTAAACATAACAATTTCGACCGTTATAATCATGATTGAAAAGTCTAGAAGAATGTCAACCCTACGAATATTTGTAACTGCTTCAGAAAGTGCGGTTTTATGCAAATGGAAAACGTACAACATTCACCGAGGCCACCAAAAATTACAAATGTTGACTCAGAGTTGGAATTTTATTTAACTATGGAGAATTAGTATTTGTGGATTGTACTGAATGACATCAGTGTCTACAGTCTCCTAACCGATATCAATATGTTAAGTTTAACCCCTCCCGGTGATGAGCAGGAAGAAAACTTTTGGTAGGTGGTAAAGACACCTTGAAGTTATTACTAGTTTCAGCATGAATGGGTCGGCTCGCCCCGGGTAGTACCTACCCACAGAAACACCGACGTGAAGTAACAGTGCTTGGATTGCTGCGTTTCGTTTGGTCAGTGAGAGTGCCGGAGACCTACCTCCCTTTTCCTCCCCTCTCCTCGCCTTCCTCTCCTTTCCCCATTCCTCCCAAAAACTGGCTGGCAACGTACTTGCGACTTCTCTGGTGTTGCTAGTGTCTATGGACGGCGGTGATCATTTAATATCGAGTAACCCGCCTGATCGTTTGCCTAGCATAATATATAAAAAAAAACAAAGGAGACCAACCTCCACTTCCAGCCACATATCTTATTCATACGCTTTTAACCGCTCAAAACGGGCACTTTCTGGACATTTCTTCTCAGCTCTTAACACGGTTAAAAATTAATTCGATAATGATAAACTCGTTGAGACACTCACTTGATACAAAATTAAGAACCTCTTTCCAAAATGATAATTTGTAATTATTTTTTTAAATCTGAAAAAAAAATCACCAGTTTTATTTATTTTCGTCTCTATCAGCTTCCTCTTGGTTATTTGCACTCCTGCTATTTTAAACTTAGTAATTTGAAAATTTTCTCTGATCCCTTGAATATCGAACTATCGAGAGTCGACTGTACACTCAAAGTTATGTAATAAAACTGTTGTTAAAATTATAAATGGAAGCGAATAGGAAACAAATTTGAAATAGAGATAAAATATTCCAATAAACTGGGACGTAGACTGGGACTAGGACGTCTTATTTGTTGAAGTGCATTCGATAACGAGTTTGGTGTATTAAATAAATTGAGTGAATTCGTTTCGTTCGAATGCGGCACGACGTAAAGCTTTCCTAGTATTTACGATGTACATTTATTTATTTGTACGCTGAAAATGAAGTTGTGATTTTGTCAATATTCCAATAAAACGTGTATTCATTTATGAGTGAATATAAATAAAGCGTGTAATGAAATCGTTTTATTACGGATATAACAAAATAAATGAATTTAAAATACCGATAGAACACGTTAAATTCATATTTTTCATGCTCGATTATCATTTTTGCGAATACTCGAGCGTTATTGCTTTCTCGTGTTTTTTTTTATCGTCGGTCAGTGGCGAATATTAATAGAAACTTATTCACAAAAAAAAATACATTCCACGAATGTACATACGTTTGTTTCACTTTGCGACAAAACATTTTCAAAGTAATGTTGACTTTGTTAACACTAACAAAATGTACATACCACGGACCACACCTACTCGCAACGCAGGGCTCCAATACCTCGTTTGACCGCAAACCGCAACCTCGATCAGCGTTCCACAGCTTAATTATCAACAAATTCATTGCGCTTCTGACAAATATTGCACAGAGTCGGTTATTCTGTAAACAATGTGTACAATTAAAATAGCCACAATCCCATAATAATTTGTTCATTCCAATAACCGTGGAGTATTTGAGGAGTGCGGTTAGTTATAATATTAATGCAATATCTAATTAAAACATTTGTTATTTGGCGGGGTTAACCTCAGAATTGGAGGAACTGATTTTGACGAGAGTTTTATAGAACACTCTTTAGAAAAGGGACACACAGGCTATTTGAATCTAGGGGCCATTTTTACAGACAATGAATTAAAGGAGGTTGCTATAAATTAAAACAACTTCATAATTGTGTAAAGAGAACTTAATAAAATTTTAAATTTAATTAAATAAATTCCGAGTACAAACTTGTACAGCAGTATTCATGATTTTATTTTTCGTTACTCGACAGGCCTCGCGTAGACGAACCTCTGGCCGCGGTCTACACACCCATACTTTAAAGTATTATATAAAATACTAGCCTCTGCCCGCGACTTCGTTCGCGTTCTCAATAGAAAAAACCATCCCGATTTTGAAACATTTCTCACCTGTGCTCCGCTCCTATTGATCTTAGCATGATGATATATAGCATATAAACATTCTCGATGAATGAGCTATATAACAAAACAACGCAGAATTTTTCAAATCGGACCAGTAGTTCCTGACATTACTCCCTACAACGTCACAACATCACAAACTCACAAACTTTACCTCTTTATAATATTAGTATAGATATAAGATATTATTGTTTTAAAGATATTATTGTTGTATTAAAAGACCTGTAGTAAATTATACTGCAATATTCTTAATTATTTTTGCCATATATTTTCTTTCCTAGAGGTTAGTTAAAGTTTTTATAAATTAATTTATTTACAATCTTTTATTAATTTTTATTATTATATTTTTTGAAGTGAAAACTTTTTTAAGCGCATTGAGCGAAATTTTGGGCGGGATATAAACTTATAACTTCGCGTCATGGCATGCTAATAAGCGTGACTGACCGTGCTTGCGTCAGGCTAGCGACACGTAGTTTAGCGTCTTGTGTATATCTAACATTTATATTTTGTATTGAGATTGTACAGTCCGTCATATATTTGACTAATTAATAAACTGTATAACAATGTATCTAAATATTCCTCCGATTCCCAATAGATGTGAAAACTAGACTAATATTAATAATTTTATTATGCAAATTAAAATAATTAAACAATTTATAATATAATTGATTTAAAAACTCAAAAAAGACACAGTTATTTTATTCTTTTGAGTTTTAACTTCTGACAGCAGTCCTTATAACTGCCTTGACTTTATTTTATCTGTCAAAATTTCCTTAATGTTTAAATTTAAATTATATAATGTAAATTTTTCATCATTATATATTGTCTCGATATTATGAACCGTTGTTTCAGTGTAATTTATTCTTTCTTATTGTTGTTAATATATTGCTATTCGGACTGTTTAGCGTTGCATTATCTAGATTTGTAAATAAGTAAATAAAGGGTCAAATAGTAATGATGAATTTATCATAGGTTACTTAAAATTAACGAGCATGTAGTTTCCGTAAATCATCAAAACTATTTCCCCAAGACAGTCGCGAACGGCTAATATTTTAAATAAAACACATCTGGTTCTCTTTGGTTTGGCAACTACTTACGTGATATATATACATTTGATCATACTTCCATTCCATTTTTTCCAAATAAAAAAAAAACACTTTGAGGAAATCAGACTTCCGACTGTAGCGAAAATAATAGTAGTATTTCTAGATTTCTCTAAATACTAGATATTATTCGAGTGCTACTAAATCTTACAACAAAAAAAATACTTCTTACATACGATATCTTTCAGTTACGCTTTTCAGTCACGTGAAGATGTCTGAAGGCGTGGTATGCGATACATGGTAGGAGAAAAACTCCCGGGTTCACATCATTGATATTTTAGATATGATAGGAAAGCGTCACCCACACGTCCGTTTTTTTTTATATCATAGGAGGCAAACGAACAGATGGGTCACCTGATGTTAAGTGATCACCACCATCCATAGATACTTGCAATACCAGGGGATTCGCAAGTAATACGCATGTAATATTAGCTCGTGTCCACGACTTCACCCGCGTAGTAACAGTTCCTTTCGGTTAACGCTAACATGTAGCGGAAGCTCTCAAGAAGGAAAAACATCCCGATTTCGAAACATTTTTCATCGATGCTCCGTACCCATTAGTCTTAGCGTAATGATATATGGCCTATAACGATCCTCGATAAATGAGCTATATAACACTGACTAATTTTTCAAATCGAATCAGTAGTTTCCGAGATTACCCCCTACATCACTACAACATCACAACGTCACAAACTTTACCTCTTTATAATATTAGTATAGATTGATATTTTGTATCGATATTGTACAGTCTAGCACATGTTTGATTGATTAATAAACTTTATAAAATGTATATAATTATTTCTCAGTGTCAATATATGTGAAGACTAGAGTAATGTTAATAATTTCAAATTACAAATTAAAAAATTTATATAACGCAAAATTATAATTGACTCAAAATTAAAAAAAGGATATTCCATAGCTATAAGTTTTTACTCGTGTTGGCAGTCCTTGTAATTGCCTTGACCTTTTTTCTTATAGCAACACGAGAAAGTGACGTCACTGTAAGCACATCGCAATCCAAAGCCAACGGTAACTAATTATACCAGTAAAATGTTAATCAAAATAAATTAAACACAATTAAATAAAATAAACACAAAACTATAGAATATTTTTAAAGGTATCCATTTTTAAACAGGCGTCAATGAAACATATATGTCAACCTAAATTAATATTTCGTGTATATGATATACAATTGTATCTAACTAATATCTTTTATGCGTTTTAACTGAAATCGATGGTCTATATTATGCTTTGAACACGGAAAAATTATTATTTCACGTAGACTTTGCAAATCAGTTAAATGGCTTGTCTATAGTTTTCAGATAAATATAAGACAGAACGCAGAGAAAACTTTAGGCGTCATATTTTTAAATTTTTCTGTAGAGACTATATTACCATCATAGGTTATCATAGTTAGTAGGGGTGTGCGAATATCGTTCGAATCGAATCGAATTTTAATATTTGAATTTGAATTTTCGAATAGTTCGAAATTCACGAATAATTAAAAAAAAATTCGAATAATTCGAAGTATTTTCAATAATTCGAAAAATTTTGAAAAATACTAAAAATTTGCGAATAATATAATAATTTTAAAAAAAGCGAATTATTGGAAATTTTGATTCGGAACGAATAATTCGCGCACCCCTAATAGTTGACACAACAAAATAGACAGCCTTCCATTAATCCGGACGTGACTCGAACATCCCTCGCTAAACTTTTTAACTACTATGAACATAGCTGACATATAGACAACTTAAGGATAAATTAGTCCAAGTTTTAGATTCCTATAATAATATTTAACATGTAGTTCGTATTAAGCTCTTGTCAATATTATGCACAAGCCCAAAGTGGCGGCTATACTCAGAACGGCCAAAAAGATTGATAAGGAACGTACTTCCCGTGTAACATCTAAAACATTTTTCTGTGAACAGAATAGTGAAATCCAGCTTGTGGCATATATATATAAATATAGGATATTAGAGATGTATTATGTATTGTGTGTAGAGATGTACCTAACATTTTCCAAGGAATATTTAGCAGCAATGATGCAATCGTAATAGATATTTCTTTAAAAGTGTGTAGTCTACGATACCACATAAGGTAAACTAATATATAGTGTGTAGTAAAATATGGCGTTAAGCATTGGTTGGATGGTTTCTAAGGTAATGTAAAATAAATTAATCATAATTGTATTGTTTATTTCCTTTCATTTCAATACTGTTCTTGGCCGCTTTCAGGTACAAAGTGATGCCGATATCTAAAATACAATAATCTAAGTTATTATTTTTTTATATCATAGGGAGTAAGCGAACAGGTAGGTCGCAAGATGTTAAGTGATCACCAATATCCATAGACAGTAGCAACACTAGGAGAGTCGCAGGTGCGTTACCAGCCTGTGTTTGGCGGGTTTGAGGGGACGGGGAAAAGGAAAGGGCAGCAGAGGTGGGTTTCTGGCTCTCTCACTGACCGAACGAAACGCAACAATGCAAGCATTGTTACTTTACGTCGGTTTTGCGTGAGAAGGTGGTACTACCCCAGGCGAGCCGACGCATTCATGTTGAAACCAGTAATAGCTTCAGCGTGTCTCTACTACCTACAAAAGGTGATAACTTTTTTTAAGGTTAGTTATCTGCCAGTAAAAGTCGCGTGAAAATCGCACCAATGGTTTTGGAAAGAGCACTGCAGACAAAGCCGCTAGTATTTTTATATATTTAAACTTTGACAAGACCAAGAATTGTAAGGTAAATATCTTAAGATGTAGTTTGTGAATGCGATATGCATAATTAATAAATCCGATATCTTCCCAACCCATGGCCAGAGCGTAGCGAATATCCGCTAAATTGATTACTGCTTATATTACAAATTGCAACCACCTGAAGAGTTATACTTGAAATAGACGTGAAATCGTACTCAGATATATATCTTAACAGAGTATCGCTCAGAATAACACTTCATAGAATGAACAAGAATATCAAACGAGAATGACCACAGAAGTAAGGTTCCGGATTATCTAAAGACTTATTGAATATTGCAGTACAAAATATAAGCCGTGATATATTAATTTAATTTTCACTTCAAAATGAATCGTCTTTTAAAGTAGCAAATACTACAGCATTATCTACGCTATTTCAAAATACTGTATTTTAAAATTTTTCTGTGTTCATCGAATCGAGAACTAGTCAAGCTGCTTACTGAGTATTATTGAAAGCGATCGCGGCGCTCTCATAAACAATTTAAAGATATTATTAAAAGGATATTCGATGTCTTTACTTGTTTTACTACATAACTTTATATATATATCTGTACTATTCTGTTGTATGTTGCCTTATTTTTAGATTTAATTTTATTAGAAGAAGCTAATATAAAGATATATGTTCTTGTAAAGCGTCCATTAAAAACGTTGTAACTATTTATGTTTTGTAAAAATATCTAACATGCAGACATTAACCAGATTGAGTTTGTTGCTGGTTCTTCTCGATGAGTGGGTTGTTTTCTGATCTGGTGTTAAAATTAACTTTCATATGCGCCTTCTCAAGGCCTAAATTGACTAAAAGATATTCTGATCTTCATTTAAATAATACAAGCTTGCCAAATTATGTATATGCAATCGATACGCGTTTAAACGCGGTACCAAATGACTATTTGAAGTATTTAAGCCTTACTTATGGTTATTAATGAATTAAAAGTGTTTAAAAAAGGACTCTTGTACACCACATTTCAATTTTCACACCTTGATGCCATATGTTTACTATTGAAACCGTCATCTTTACGGCGATAGTTCTAAAGAAATTAGAATATAAGTCACGTAAACATCTATACATCTATACATATAATAAGAGTGTAAATGTAATGTGTAAGTAAAAAAAATACATCTAAAACATTTTTGGAAATATTTGTCTGTCAGTCTATTTGTTCGTTTGAACACACGTCACTACTACAGTACTGCGTTTCTAATAAAACCTCACCAAGAAAATCATGAAGCATATCCTTGAGCAACATTTAGTCTTAGTTTCGTTAAAATCAGTTCCGTCTATTAAAATTTATTGTAATTTTAAGGACGACGTGGCTTAAGTACAAGAAAAAGGTAGATCAGTAAATGGTTTTAATACATACACATGGACGCTCCGGCACGGGATATTAAGGAGTACAACCTAAAAATGGCCATAAAGAATGGAAATGCAAGCGCTATAAAAACAATAACATCATTAAACCAAAATCAGTCAATAATAATTGAACAGTTAATAAATAATTAATAATATATATATACATATGCTCACGGATACAATTTTTACGTATACAAAATACTACAAGTAAGCAAAAAAGGTGCGGACTGAGAGTCTACAGAATAAAAAAAAATACATACACATGATTTTATTAGTAACTGTTTTTTTACTTAAGGTTCCACGCGGATGGAGCCGCGGGCACAGTTTACAGTTGTAAAATGCCTACTTTAACTTCTTGCACGTCGAGTTAGTACAGGTTTAAAACACGTGCTATTTTTGAAGGATTAAATATTATATTTGTTGAAATATATTTTTTATAGATTAAATATTATATCTATTTTGTAATAAGCTTAAAGTACCTGGGCGACCGAGTCTAGCTCAGTTCTTTATAAAACAATTTAAACTAAAATAAGCTGTTAGGTTTGCCTCACAAAATTAGTATTATTTTACAAAAAAAAATCTATTTGAGCTATTTTTGTTTAGACAGCGGCGGATTTACCTTTGTATTTTAGCTATATTTTTTTATTGTCAGAAAACTCTGTTAAAAAAGTTTTCTATGACTAAAATCTAGCTAGATCGATTTACCGTCCTCGAAACTACTAAGTTTCACGGAAATACTCGCAGATGAGACTCCGTTTCCGAGATCCTGAAAATAACAAAATAAAAATATACAAGAACTGCTCGTTTAAAGGTATTAGATTATTATCAATGAATTTAATATACATTATATTCCGGGATATTTTTTATTGCATTTAATAAAAAACCACGCGAATTAATATGAAATTAAATATGCAATGAAATAAAACTTTAACTCGTCAGGAAATAAGTTAAGTGTATTTACAAAATTTCACCCGAACAACGTACATGAAAGCGAGATAACAAAGTCAGGTCAATGAATAAATATTTAAAATTTAAACCGGTATTGAATAATGTACCTATAAGTGAAACTGTCATCGTGATCTTCCAATATAATTAGTTTTTAAATAATATAAAAAAAAGTAAAATGAAAAATTATTATACGTACAAATATTTTGGAAGCGTCGCATGCTCACTAAAACAGAATTATTAGCATAGGCGTCTATCGTAGACACGGTCAGTTACTGTTCGGAAATTATTTACCAGTATCGTTGCAGTGCAGGGCTGCCTCTTCACCAGCTACGTATAATTTTGTTATGTTTGAAACCTGTCCAAAATCCGCAATAATCAGATATTAGCTAAATATTTTCAATCTTACATTTTCAGATTTATATATTTTAGCAGACTCCAAATTCTCAATTCAGTTGTATTTTTTTAATAATCATTACTTTAGAACTTTGTCATTTAAAATTATTTGGAAAAATAAATAATTTTATTCAGAAGAGAATATTTTAAGGGAGTCCCATTTTAATTTAGTTACTATTAGACCTTGAATATTGAAGATTAAAATATTGGTAGATTTGTGGTAATCAAAGACTAGACATATATTTGTGGCAATCAAAGGCTAAATAGACATAAATTTGTGGCAATCAAAGACTAGACAAGATACAGTGGTCAAATATATTTTGGTGCGTTTTCTGGAGTAGATTTGTTTTAAAGATAGTTTTATTTTTTGTTAAATCATATATTACTGTAAGTTAGTCCCAAAAGGAAGCAAGAAGGAGAGGGAGAAAGGACAAGGATGAGATTAACATATTAATCCATAAGAAATAAAAAGTAAACTATGTAAAAACTAAAGAATGGTGACATTTCTTAACAGCCTGGTGATACTGCTTATATGTTTTATTATTCCAGCAGAGATTGATTTAAAGCATTTTATTTTACAGTCAGCCGTTTGCTACTTTATTCCGTATATCTCTTTCATTTACATTTGTTTCACTTTATATATATATATATATATATATATATATATATATTTAGCTTCTGCATGATACTCGCTCGTTCATAGAAATAAATGTATTACATAATTATCAAATAGTAACAAAGAATTTTTAAAGAACTAGTGAAAATACAATAACTAACTCATTCTGTAAGTAAAATAAAAACGAAAAATAACGAGGAAGTTAAAGTAAAATAATATTTTAAAAAAATCAAAAAACGCTTCAAATATTTGAAAAGTTCTCGAGCTGAATATTATTCGCCGGAAGCGTCAACCTTAATTCCATTTGCTAGTCAATCATTAAATTGGTTACACCGCGCTGAATTCCAAAATTTGTGATGCATTTTACCCGTGTCATGTAATATTCAAGTGGAGTATCGTTATACAATTATGAGGTGTCCGATGATTTTAATTACGAAGGTGACATTTCTGGTTTTGATTCATTTAACGTATCTGTTTACAATACGAAAATGGAATTTCTGGTTTTGATCCATTTAACGGATTTGTTTATATTACGAAAGTGGAATTTCTGGTTTCGATTTATTTCACGTATTCCATTTACCAGATTAACGAAACAAACTTTAAAGTATATTACACTGAATTTTATCTTGTTCAATTTTATACGTTGCAGCAACGACGATAGAACAATTACAGAAGTACATAACTATTGTTGATAATGATTAGTTTTATAATTTATATTATAAGTCAATTAATATCAATGGTGTGTGTATCATAAAATCTTATATTTTAATATAAGGGCGACGTCTTCACTGTATTATGCTATTATAAAATTACTAGTATCTCTGCAGTTCTCACTATATTTTCCTGCATGTTAATTTGTCTAGTATTTTAAAAATTATTGGTAAATTTAAGTGAATGGTATTTAAAGTGAAATAGATTGGCGACTTGTAATTTGAAAGTGATTTAATTATCTATCGACAACACATTGCCATGGCGATAACAAATTTAAATGACGAATAAGAACTTTTAACTAAATATGATTTTATATATTTTAAGTAGTTTGCAAATTTTTGAAAAATAATCTAATAGTTCTTAAATATTCAGAGATACTGTAAAATTGCCACTAATGTGTAATTAGATTCGTTCATTTTATTAATCTAGTATTTAATTGTTACGTTTAAATTTTTAGTTTTTTTTTTTACTAACAAGAATTGTGGCCACTTTAACAAAATATTGTTGTCCGCAGAACAAAACACGGCCGAGTATGCAGAGATCGGTGGTACACCGTTATCCGAACGGTCGGCGGCAGACACGGAAGCGGCGCACGAGCTCCTCTCCCTGGCGCACAGTCTACCACCACTCCCACCCGCAGCCGTTGTCACCGTCTTGCAAACTCCCGATGCGACACCAATTCTACCGGTATATACATACACACTACAACCCACTAACTTCTACATCTTAGCCGAAGATTCACCGGATACGGTATACCAAGCCGTACAGACAATACCCGCCGTGCAAACAGTCCAGTACACAATTGATCGACCTGTTAACTATGTAACGTATGAACCACAACCTGTAATTCAACCGGTTGAAGATCACGCCGAGCCTCCAGCAAAGAAGGAAAAGCCACCGCCACGTGAGCCCACATCGCAAAACAAAAGAAAGCTGGCTAAGTATGACTGCCGCGAATGTGGAAAACGTTACGCTACGTCATCAAACTTATCCCGACACAAACAAACACATCGCAGTCTTGATTCGGGCGCGGCTAAACGCTGCACTGAGTGTGGGAAGGTGTACGTATCGATGCCAGCACTCGCGATGCATATGCTAACACATCGCATGGGGCACGTTTGTAGCGTCTGCGGGAAGCAATTCTCCCGACCTTGGCTGTTGCGCGGACATTTACGATCGCATACCGGCGAGAAGCCTTACAATTGCACAGCCTGCGGGAAATCATTCGCTGACCGTTCCAACTTGCGCGCGCATCTTCAGACTCACTCCTCAGATAAAAAGTATGAATGCCCACGGTGTCACAAGACATTTGCTCTAAAGAGCTACCTAAATAAACACCAGGAGTCGGCATGCGTCCACATTGAAGAACAATAAGTTGCACTGTCAGATATATATGAACAACGAACATTTTCTCTATGAACTTCTCTACACCTTTGTATATGAAACGAGGATATTTTTAGGGTAGAGGCTCACAATTTCGGCCATGGGGTCGGATGAATTATAAGCAATAATATGTACCTAAAGTCGTTATAACTCTTTCCATAATTTAAATTTAAAAATAGAAATGTTAATATGTATTTTTTCAATTATTAGTCCGGCATTAACGGAGGCAATCATGTCAATTTATGGCAAGAGCCTGCAATGTTACAGAGTAGGATAACGTTTACATAGTGACGTTTAGGTAAGTTAGCGTCGCACGTGTGGTGTGTGACGCAGTTAGATTGTAGTTACGGTGATACGTAGAGACTTAATGAAACCGTCGAGCTGTGGTACAAAGAGAGCAATAAAGTAACGAGCAAGTGATAGGCGCACGAGTAGCGTGCGACGCGTAGCAAGTAGCTTAGCGCGCGGCGTCCTGGGAGGACCAAACTGTTGCTCGGGCGCCGCCGCCCCGCTTTAGCATCGGCGTCTTAATGCCCAAGCAGTACCGCGCCACGTCTTTATATATTGTATTTATTATAATAAAGGAAAACATTACGCGCACACTTTTCTTTTGCTGATGAAACTATCGAAGAAGTCTTACTTCCAAACTCATTTCATATCACCCAAACCTCACATTAGTATAAAGTATATTATTGTTTTTTCATATGGGGGCTATGCAGTCTTATCTGGGGCTATTTGATATAAGGGCTGTCCCTATGACCAATAAGATTTATTATATTCTCTCTACAACACTCACCAACCTCACATCCTAGTTCTGTAAGCGTTAATATAGATTTTTTGATTGAGTGAGGGTTTTTAACCTTACTTGTCTTACCTCCAAAAGCAGCATATTTTTAAGCAGAATCTGGTGGCTCTTTGATTTTAATAGATCGCACACTTGGAGGGTGATTTATTGCTTCATCTGTAAATTAACAAAAACTCTGAATTGGGTCATAGAATTATACGTTTTGACCCATTAATATTTAACGGACAGATTGTATGACAGCTCCAATAAGTTGGAATAGCTCTCTTCATTCTGTACTAAAGCTAAACCAGGTCTGATATAACTTTTTTTTAACTTGAGATATGTTTAAGTTTGTTCTTAATATTTCGTGTTTTAATTATATTTTTACAGAACTTTCCGCAAGACTTACTCTTGATCATCCTAATTTCCTTTTTATAGTTTATTGAAGGTTCTCGATAAACTTCCTATTGTTTAATCTTTGGGTTTTATTAAAAAGCTATCCGTTTTCTTTTAAAGTTTGTTAAACATAAAGTTCCACCAAGAGGTTCACCTAATAAAGATTATTTGTCGTAAGATAGCCTCTCTCTTAAATGTTACCCGTAGATCATTAATTGTAACTCACTATTTGTAATTACATAGATGTTCCTAATGATCATCTCCAATTTACACTAAGACCAAAGGAGTATATTGTAGATTTCATATAAGTTATTCTTAGAAATCATTATATAAGTAAAATTCTGACTCTATATTAAGAATAAAACTCGAAATATTGTGCCTATAATTGGTCATGAAGTTTTGTAGGCTCCCTATAGCTAGATGTTGTGTTTTTTCATGTAATTCACACCTCACACAAGTTTCTAAGTTATGTTGCTTTTATATTTTCATAAATAAACAGTAAATTAGTACCCACAAAGTCAGTCATTTGTCAACATTAACAGGTGCAACCATGTCATTAGAATAGAAGTAATAAGCTGGTAAATAATTAACATTTTAGCTAAAAACTATTCAACCGATAGTCATGTTACTTCCAGGATGGTACAGCCTTCTCTTATTTTCATTTTGCGAAATCTAGATACTATAAATAGCCAGTGTGGAAACGGTTAAGAACATTTCCATCCTCTGTTTCTTATGCAATTTTCTACATTCTTTTTTTTATCTAGTGCCTATTGATGAGCTTTAGTGTTACCAATAAAAAGAGTCGAGACAGTCATAATGACTGCCGATAGAAATGCAAAAACCCAAAACAATGGAATATAAACTATGTTCTCTTTTAAATTTTTAAATTAATTACAATGTTATTTAGATTTCATAATCTGTATTTAACGGAATTTCAATTATTATCTAACGATAAATCTTTCTTTCTTGACAATAATTATATACTTTTATAAACAGTCTATTAATTCAACATATATATAGGCTGCACAATGTCAATGGAAAATATTATTATTACATGTACACAGGGGCCTAACCAAGTTGCTTATTGATATCACGTGATATAGCGTTCAGATATGTCATCTCCATACATTTTTTCGTTTTCTATTTGCGTTAGTGATTGTCGATATGCAACTTTATTACAACCCTGGTTCTTCCACTACGTGTCGCTAGTCTGACGCAAGCCGTGCAAACGCAATACGGCCGGTCATACTTATTATACTTGATGAGGCATAATTATGTATTTATCTCCTGCCAAAAAAAAACCGCTGAACGCGCCTGAAAAGTTTTCCTTTCAAAAATTGAAAAAGTTTTTTTCTTCTCTACGATTCAGTTCAAACATTGGACGAGTACTCGTTAAATTAAATTATCTCTCTACCATCTCTACTAACTGTCAAACTGATTATGCCATTTTATTAATTCATAATATGTGGTCCGGTTAAGCTGTTCAGACTTTTACTTGTAGGTGGCAGAGCCACGCTGAACCTATAATTGGTTTCAGCGTGAATAGGTCGGCTCCTCCAGGGTAGCAAAACCCTGTCACAGAAAACCGACGTGACAGTAACAGTGCTTTTATTGTTGCGTTTCGTTCTGTTAGTGAGAGCGCCGGAGACCCATCTCCCCTCTCCCTCTCCTCTGCCTTCCCCTGTCCTTTAACCCCTCTCCATTTCTCTCCATTACCCCAAAGACAGGCTGGCCTTCGACTCTTCTGGGGTTGCTAGTATCTATGAACGGTGGTGATCGCTTAACAACAACCCGCATGTTCGTTTTCCTCCTATATGATATAAAAAAACAGGTCAAAAGCAAAGTCAGATCGAAAAAGAAATGTAATTTATGTATCACGTGGCGTGGCACTTGCTAAGGTGAACGTGGTGTTTGCTATCTTTTCGCAGTATACTTTAAGCTCGTTGACAATAAGCTGACATAATATGTATTATGTCGGCTTTCGAACACGACTCATCTTTCGCTAAGTAAACTCGACCTTTATCCTCCTATTACCAATGTTATTGTTACGAGCCTATTTCAATTAGGCAACGAAATAGAATTATAGGTACGTCTATATAATAACTATTAAGTATTTAATAATATTACTATAATAAGTAATTAATAAAGAAGTTAAAAATTATGTAAGTATTTATATAATTTATAAAATAACATCGTAAATAGCTTAACTACACTCATAACCATATAACTATGTATGAATCTCAAGATTACTTGATTTGTGGTGATATTTATTTATTTCTCGTTATTTTTTAAAAAGTTAATGTTCGTATGTGTTAATATATATAATTCTTTTTGTTGTTTTTGTTATTTATTTCATAATATAAGAATTATTTGGGTCGATAAGGTTTATATAGAGACAGGTTTCATGACCGAAAATAAATAAGATTGTATTTTTATATATGAAATATTTATAGTGAATATATTCGATATTTCACTGCGCATTTCATTATTTATAATTAAGTAGCTTTATAGGATTTTTGAGGTATTGTTAAATTCATGTGATTTTTATAAGATAGAATAGTTTAGTCGGTAGGCGGCCTTTTGGTGAAGTAATTTTTCCGAAATTCCAAGAGAAAACGTTCTGATCTCTAAATATAATAATATTATACATTAAGAAACATACTAATTAAGATAAGTAAAAAAAACATACTATAATAAAATTGTTAATATTAAAGTGTATAATTGAAAATCATTCTACAAAAACAAAACGATACATGTGGTGGTATGACAGAGACATATATTTAATTATATTTGTTACTAACCTCTGCTCGCGACTTCGTTCGCGTGGAAAAGGTACTATGAGTTAACGCTAACACGCAGCATAAGCTCTCAAGAGGGAAAAGAACGATTTTGAAACATTCTTCATTGGTGCTCCGCTCCTTTTAAACTTAGCATTATGATACAACCTATAACCTTCCTCAGTAAATGAGCAATATAACACTGAAAGAATTTTTCAAATCGGACCAGTAATTCTTGAGATTACCCCGTACGACGTCACAAACTCACAAACTTTACCCCTTTATAATATTACTATATATTATTTCAAACTACAAACAATTGATATAGGCGGCATGTTTTGATGTTATATAAATAAATAAATATTAGAACTTACTGTCGTTGTTATACTGCCCCATGTCGACCAAAAATAAAACGAGAGTACGATACATCAACGAACTGTAGTGAATAAAAATTAAATAAAGACAAAAAATATATAATATGGTAATATTATATATTTATTCCCTATCTCGAAAATAAAATTATACATGTAAAGCAATGTTTTGCTCAACGTATGAGATTCAGGTCATAGGTTCGATCGCTGTAATGTAAGTAGGCCTAAGCTGACAAAGTATATCACTCGTACTTTGACATAGTGAACAAACTTGCACCGGCAACTTTGTCGCGTGAAACGATTAGTTCTTAACCATACTTCTTGTTAAGTTTGATTTAAAAGATATCACATTGCGTTTACTATGGAAATCAGCTGAAAGACTAAATAAGATTATAATTTTAATAATAACTATTATTATATATAAGTTTCAATGGCCTATTTTAACCACTTAAGAATTTTTACATTTATATTGTAATCGAGATTTGAATTTCAATATAACAGTTACACTTATCATTCCAATTCACGCACTTTGATCGTATATATGAAATTTATATGATACCTTCTTTAACGATTACATAATTTTATAAACAAAATGTCCGAATACTAATAATCAAATTTACTTAATATAAATGCAATTTCGTGCTGATCAAAAGTTTTATCCATAAACTTACTTTGTCTGCAAAATATCTGTATATAATTGAACATTTCTGAATTACATTAATGAACTGAATGAATACTATTGAAAGTTGTTTGCATAAAAACTGAAACCACAAATTTAGTTAGAAACCGTTTGGGCATACTTTTGTTATAAAATATTTCAAAGATGTGTTTTACTGTAACTCGTATTAAACGCGTGTGCATTATTGTTTTTGTAATAAGATCGTAGTTACTTAACGTAAAATTCGAAATTTGACAGTTTGAACTGTGCGTACAAAAAATAAAATTTTAGAAAATTATTTTTGTGTATATATAAAAATATATATATATATATATATATATATATATATATATATATATATATA
>JACEII010000036.1:1134869-1275255 GCA_014332785.1 Antheraea mylitta
TATATATATATATATATATATATATATATATATATATATATATATATGCACATAGCATTACAGAGCGAAATGCCTATTTTCGTGTATGTGTCTATTTTCATTGATACGAATCCTTTCAATAAGCCAAAGATTTCGGAGAAAGAAAGTTGCAACAGAGTTATATGTCGAAACAGGCGCTAACCTATAAATATCAATAAATATAAATTTTCTATACTATAATGAAATAAGATTCTGATTCGAGATTAGCAACATTCTTAGCTTGATATTAGAAAAGAGTTCATGCGATATATTTTGTACGATATAATAGTTTGTACATTATTTATCCTTGTATTGACACTATACATATATTCATAAATTTTGCTAGCGTTACGTACTTATGTTTTATATATCGTCAATTCATAATAATTTTCGTCAATTTCGTCTAAAAATAAAATATCGTGACAACGTAAGCGATATATTCTTTGATTTATTACGTATACTGATTTCATTAGGAACTGTAAGCTGTTAATGAAGAACAACTCATAAAATGTGCAATAATAATACTTAATGCCACTTAATGCTTGAGTTAAGTAAATATCTTTACTTAAATAGACGACGCTATATTTCCGCTTAGACTATACTCGTTTGAAATAAAAAACGGTTCAAACTAATAGTGATAAAAGAACCTAAGCATGCCTATTTAATTCCTGGATAAGAGCCTTCATTGATTTTCAATATTGAAGAGATAAACTATTATCAACTAAACAGTGTCTTCTAATACTCATTTCTTATCAAATTTACTCTTGTTAAATATATCGACTCATACTGAAATTATTCACTGCATTTAAAAATGTTGTTATCAATGTAAAATGCTATTTCATAGCTGTTTTGCTCCCTTTGACTACTATTCTAACAGTATGCATAACTCTCAATAGTATAAAATAATACATTAACACGTTCATTTTAACAGATAACTTAAAAATAAACCTTTTCTACATTAATAATGCTTACGCAGTGAATTGTTATGCCAAATAAAATATAAAGTTAACGAATCCAAACAATCACTTTCAACGAATATATTTAATGGTAACTAATGGATAAAGAAAAAAATCAAGGACAACCGAGAACAATAAAAACTCGAACCAATGACTATAGTCTTTTTTTAATTTAAATCGGAATTATTTAAATTTCATGATTTGTAAATTGAAATTATCAACAAGTCAAAGACTCGCTAATTATATACATTATTTTAAACTTTATAAATTCATCAAACATATGAGGGGCAATACAAGCCCCAAGTCCTATCAAAGTATCCAGTCAAAGAAAAACCGTCATACAAATTTTCTTTTTTAAGATATTCACTATAATTATATACCATACTGAACTACTTATGATCTTCATTCAATACATAATGTAACTAAATCATTTAATTAGACAAGGATTAACACCATGTTGCCCAAAATGGCTTCCACAATAACCATCTATTTTTCGATGATATGTAAAAGATACAAATGTTTCCCATAGGATATAGGGTGTAGAAACTATATCATCACGTACTATTCTGTGAGCCTTTTAAAGATATACAATTTCATAGTAAATAGAACATTTTGTATACCTCGTAAGATTTTGCGAACGTTTGCAATGTAACTGCACAAAAACTGTTATTTACAAGTCGATTACAACGCAACGACCTTTCTTCATGTTATATAATTAGAATATGTGTGCCTTTGATTATATATATGACTAGCTAAAGACATATAGCCTAAAGCGTTTCCAGATAAATGATGAAAACTAAGATAAATTTTCAAATCGGACAAGTAGTTTCTTAAATTAGCGCATTTAACCAAACAGAAATATTAGTTTAAATTAGATACCGCGTCGCCTTAAAACAAAAGCCGAAACGAAAAAGCAGAAACAGAAGAAATACGATGAACGCAAAAAACCTAGTGTGCATAAAGGCATTGTACTACAGTGTAAAGTGTACGACGATACATTGTTACCAAGATACCAAGATAAACATCGTCCTTTTAAGATTGAAAACGATGTCGGTGTTATTACAAAAAAGTTAAATACGTATTAAATATTAGTTTTCAAAGTATTAAATACACTGCGGTCGCTGAATGTTCGCCATCTTGCTCTTTGTGTCGCTTTGGTTAAGTTAAGTTAGACTTGCGAAAAAGGACTTACCTCGGGCGAGCGCGGTGAATCGGTAAATAGTAAGTTATTAGATAAAGGTGTCCCCATGTCTCATATTGGACTAGGTAGGTGGAACTCCGCTATGCTTTAACGTTAGACGATCAAATATGGATTCGTTAGATTTGTCTCGATACGTACTTAGGTGACAGTAACTAATTAATATATAATCGTCGTAAGGTGGTTCCAAAAATTTCGTTATAGCCTAATATTATACCATCTAATTTATGTTCATTAAATCATCAGTATTACATAGTATAAAATAAAGTCTTCTGCCACGTTGACTGTCCGTTTGTTCGCCTTAAACTCAAAATATACTGAAAAGATTTTCACCAGAAGATAAAATGATTAATGTGGGTTTTGGTATATAATTTAAAAAGTTTTCTTTATTATCAAGGCGGGACAACGTCTGCCGGGCCTGCTAGTATATTTATAAAATTAACAAATTTCGGCATAACCAGTAAATCAGTTTTTTCTATGTCAAAAACTTGATTAATTCGAATTTATTTATATCGATATATTCACAATAGTCTTATAGATGCGGAAGTGAATTTGTTTGTTTGTTAAGCTTTGACACCTGTATTAGCTAAACGAGAATCATGAAATTTTACATACACGTTCTGAAAAAAATATACTTTTCATCCCGAAAAATTGTACTGTTCCAGGGGGATGGATTCAATCTACACTAAAGCGAGTAAAGTCACGAGCAAAAGCTAGTTCACTATAATGTTCACTTATTGTTGATTACGATCCTTAAATATAATCACACCTTGTGGTTACGACATTGTAGATGATCGTTTAAAAAATTGAAAATCACCCAACCCAATTTTGATTATTTCCATAACATTTGCATTATTTTGCAGTTTTGCCAAATCTGTATAAGTATATAGTACAAACCCATTTTTAACGAATGTTTCCACTATAGGCTTAAGAAAATTTTAATTTCTTCATAACTTTCTGATGATTTATTTTAATTACGATTTATTTATACAGTTATCGTAAGACATAAGACTTACTAAGTTATTATAAGTACTTAGCATCTACTAAGTATTTATTGAGACAAACTTAATGAAAATAATATCGACAGTTTTACGTTAACACAGAGGCTCCCAAAGCGTGCAAACAAACAAAAGCTCCCTTACAAAGTAATGAGGGACGACGTGAAGCGCCTTTAAAACCTTTCTACAATAGCTTAACTTGGTTATCGATGGGTACAACGTAAACTATTACATTCCTAACACACACGAGCCTATTTTATGGATGTTTCAATGTTTATGTGAATTTAATTTGTATGTATTTTTGTCGATTGTATTTATTTTGAATAGCTTGCTAAGTTAGAGCGCCGCGGCATGACAAAATATCAAACTTGAAAGTATGCCGCGGACTAGGAAGTTTGGTAACCTCTGTGTTAAGGTACAGTGGAGTTCTAGTGATCATTTCCGGCTTCAACTTAATACTTTAATCTGACTCTTATATATGTAATTTCTATCAATACACTTATGTGTAATTCAATACAATATCTCACGATATAATCACATATTATAATAATACTAAAAAGTGATCAGTGGGAAATCTAACCCAATTATAATGGCAACAATGTCAAACAATGGTGTATTCAGTATTCAAAGAAATATAAATGATTTATATGTATAATTAATATTTTCATAATTTAAAAAAATCCTCAAAGCCAACCACAGCGCCACCTATTTGGTCCAATTGTGAATTTAAATAATTATTGGATCCACTGAAACATGCACACAAAATTTCATCGAACTCGGTCCAACCGTTTAGGAGGAGTTCAGTGACATATACACGTACAGAAGAAATTTATGCATAAAGATAGTCAAAATAAATACTAATGTAATGTAATTTGGTCACCATTGTTTTTCTTTTTGTTAGTAACTATTACAAAGTTTTGTTACGCAAGATGTAATTTTTAATTTAAATTGCGAGAGTATCTAAGAACAATAAACGTACTGAAACTTCTTTTGACGCGGAAAGGAAAAATTTGCGTTACGCGTTACACGTAATATAGGTTATGTATATGTGATGGGTTAGTATGTATAAGTGTGTCTGGGTCTAGTAGTTTACTAAAATATATAGTTAAGTATTTATGCTACGGGACTTCATATAATGGTTTCTGAGCATTCTCATATATATATAACTTAATACATACAAGCCAAAGATGTTTCACTTCCTCCGTGCGTTCTTACTGATACAATCACTGTTTTATTACGCTGAACTGGGAATGTAGTCATGTATATAATCAAAGATGCATTATACACAGACACCTGGGAGAAATTCTCCAAATTTTAGTATAAATCTCATTAAGATTCTAAGAATTATAAGGACTATAGAATTACACAAGTAGACGTGGATAACGATATTCTTTTATACTACTTATCGCTAAGAATTATGTGCAATAAGATATAAAGCAAACTTCAAAATGGTTGCCGATGTTTGATCGAACATTACGTTGGTAACGTCTAGTTTTAATACATATGGTAATTCTAATAGATATGGTAGTCACCATTTCATGATTGAAAAGTGACCTCAATAGACTAATACCGTATGCAATATGCTTTCAGAAAATGAATGCTAGATATGAACTATGTAGGCACTTTGATAACTATATTTATTAAAAGGGTATACAAATAATAACGTAATATCAAAGAAATACTAATTGAATAAATCGGTTAGAAAATAAACTTTTACTGGAGGATTCTAAATTATCCCACAGTAAAATAAAATGGTATAATATATATTTACATCATTTTTTCTACTACTGTTATTCGCAGCATATTAATAGATGTAACAAAATTATATTTATATCTAATTAGAATAAGAATTTCACGTAACATTTTCAGAATATAAACAATTTATGATATTTTATGTTATAACGATGGCAGCATTTAGGATAAGTCCCGTGTCTCTGACAGCTTTACCAGAAACTAAATATAATACATAAAGCTTGTTTCTCACAAAATACATTTGAATATTAAAACTAACAAAAAGTTAAAACTCGCAATTTTCTATATAGATTAATCTTTATAATATAATTATTTATAATAATATGATTGTATACATCTTTATATAAATAAAAAATAATAGTAGTTACCCGAAAGCAATACGTGTTGTACAAGTAATTAGAATTAATGACAAACTAAATTAAACGTTTATTTGTCGCTAGCTATCCGCTCGCGGATTCACTCGCGTAAACTATAAGATTTGTACAATTTATTGTGATTCTATTTATATGCTGTTTATTTGTAAATCTAATCTGAGATATAGTTTTATCCAGACAAACTTTAAGACATAAAAAAATAATACTACAAATTATATTAAATAAAGCCTACTTAAATAAAATATATTTAACATTGTGTGATTTTAATATCACGATATAAAATCACAATTCTTTCTGTAGTTATATTATTGAACATTAGAGTAGTGACGAGTAGACTACCCAATCATAATGCAATTATATTTATGTGTGATATTTATGATAATTCAAATAATCAGTATTTAAAATTAATACCAGTATTAGAAATCAATTTAAGAATAGAATTTAAGAATAACGAATGTAAATAATATACATTTTATTAATTTATTTTAACAAACTACCGTGCTGGCCCACAAGACGATAACGAACGACCGCTCGCGATATAATACGTGAAGTTCAGCTTAGACCACTCCAAGTAGAGTACTCTAAGCAGTTGTTTACAATCCTAATTAGTGAATCTATGTAGCAAATATATGGTTTCTTACATAGTTTCTCTCATTTAGAATCTGTATGCCCGTATCAATCAACCATTTCATACTCGGATTAACGAAAATTGAAAAATCCAGAGTAATTTAATTTCTATAATGACTTCTCATATTACGTACACATACGTATACGTATACGAATATATACGTATACATATACGTATTTAGTTTATCAAATATATTTAGGAATATGCTAACTTAATCGCCCCAATTATGTCATTCTTTAAAAAACAAATTCTAAATCGGTTTTGTCTGCAGCTCATTTGAGCAAGCATTTTCAATTGCTGTAACCTACATTTTACTTATCTATTGCTTATCCAAATTTCAGAATAGTTTATCTCGTACTGTATAATACATACATGTACCAGACAGATTACCGTTAAAGAAAGAAATCGTTCGTAATTTGATTTAAAGAACAAAGGTTTATTTTAGATACACAAATATTGACCACCCCTACTTTAATTGATCTCTTTTTTATGCAGTTTTCCACAACAATATAAACTATACGTAGCTTTTCTACTATTATGTAAACTTCAGTCCTCATATTTGTAGCCACACTTGAAATTGCCACGAATGTCGAAGTTTCTCAAAGCGAGTGAATGTTATTCATACGCCGCAATTTCCTTTCAATAGCTAAGCAAACGCTGTTCCGCGTAAACTGAAGTACGGTATATCCTTTTCGAACATTTTATTAAATATCTAAAAGTTTTCGAATGATTATGAATAGAAAGAAAGAAAAGAAATATCGTATAAAATTGACTGTCAATTAATAAAACATTTTACTTCGTTCAATTACTTAATAAAAAGGTTAATTTATATAGTATTTACGTATACGTATTCAGAACAACGAAAAATCGAAATTATTACAGATTAGATGTAGATACAAACAATATAACTACTTATAAACCATTGTACCCCAATTTATGGCCATTTTCAATTACAACGATTGTATATTTATAAAATAAATGACATATATTATATTAAAATACCATATTAGAGTGTAACAGAATATAAATAAACATTAATCTGTTTGTGGAATTCATATTATTCTAACTGTAATCATAGTTTAAGTTTACAAAGGAAATGTATTTAAAAATCATTTAAAGCTCGGTAACTAGACGTGTATTTTCCGCGTGAAATTTTTATTACAAATTGTATTATTTCCCACGGTAAATTGAGCAAAGAAACCGATAGCTGTTACAATGTCTTTTGTTATAATGTATTTTGCAGCCAGAATAGTTTCAATTGGTTCTGTAACTTTATATCTATTTAAATACGTATAAATATAGATTTACGAATTACGAATAATAATTATATAAATATACGTGTTATTGGAATAAGGAATGTTACGTAGCGTTTGATAAATTGTTCAATAATAAAAAAAATAGATTTAAGTCTTTCTATTGCAAGGATTGTGTACATTGTTAATTCAATAAGAAAAACTAGCATTTTTATATTGCTTTTTCATTGAGCGACAGTCGAAGCATATCGATCATAATGCAGCGTATGGCAAAGTCAAAGACACGAATGAAAACTGTAACAAATACATGATTTAATAAACTTATTATTCATTTAGATTTTGTATAAGTAACGGTTGAAAATTGTACATTTCAACCAAGCTGACACTGTCATATACATAGGTAACTTGATTGTTTCGACTGTAAACATTATTTAGTTCGCTTATTGCTTAAGATGTGTTTGTTTATATATATAAGCATAATATAACTTAGGACGGATAACGAAAAGTGTAATTCAAAATGTAACAGCGATTAATGTATTGCTTCGATTACAATATTACATAATAGGTACTTATTGTAACTTATTCGACTAATAAAAATGTAGTACATAAATAATGTTGTTTTATTTAGTTCTAACCCGCGACTTCGTCTACGTTCTTCTCCTTATCTTAACAATATATCTCATATACAGAGGAAAAAAATAAGCACTACACCGCTTGCCGCACTTCTTTACGGCAAGAAGTCACATTTTTGTATAAGTATAACAGAGAGAAATTAAACGAAATCTATCCAGTAGTTTTCGAGTGATGTGCATACAACGACAGACTTTCATTTTACTGTTAGCACTCTCCGTACTACAATGACTTACTATAGACTATATTGGGGGTGTCACTAATGACCTGAGACGCCATTGGTCGATGTTATGTTTTAATGTCGGGTAGTTATACTGCGAACGGCCCATATAAAGGGCGGCGCTTGTCGTGTTGTCTCAGGATTCGCTCCGTTGTCACACGCGTTCGAGGTCGTCCTAGAGTGCCTCTAACTCCGACCTGCGCGACAATGCGCCCCTCCAGCGCATCCTCGTCGGCTCCGTCGGCAGCGTCGAGCCGACGATCCAAAGGCCCTTCTCAGGGCCAACCTGACACTGCTGCCATCACGACGACCAACCCGCCTGCCTACGGACCTCGCCGACACTCGACCGACGACCCCGCAACCCTCCACGAACCCCGCACATCCAGTGTGCGACCCTCGGGTGCTCGGGGCCCTCGGGACCCTCGGGTGCGGCCGCCCGTCGAGACTCCTACTCCGCTCGGGGTGTACGAGGGTGATCTGATCACCCTCGCTCGGTTCATTGGGACCGATGATCTGTCGGAGGGGATGGTTCGATGGATGGCCTTGTACCTAAGGGTTCAAGAAGCGGAAATCGAAAACAAGAAGCCTCTGCCCGAAAACATCGTTGCCCTGCAGCTCGCAATCAGCGGGCGCATGCAACCCCTGAGATCCCGAAACCGTGGCTCTCGTCGAGTCCCATTGGAAGAGCGCTACGTCACAAGCGCACCTCCCTGGACTCCGAGGGCCGCAAGAAGCTGAAGCCCAATACGCCTGAAGCTCAAGACCCAACCACTGCAGCCGCCACAACAGAAGCCAGTCGATCACAACCCGAGCCGATTACGACGTCGGGTCCGAGATACCCGCCGATAATTGTTGAGAAGATGGACAATTGGGCGGCCCATTTTAAACAGCTAACGGCTACACTTGGGCATCCACCAAACGCGCGCGCCTACGGACAAGGGATCCGATTCATCCCGGCAAACGGCGATGAATATCGAGTCATCCAGGACTACCTTTTCATCCCGGCAAACGGCGATGAATATCGAGTCATCCAGAACTACCTTGATAAACAGGAGGGGGTGCATTGGTTCTCACACCCCCCCCCCCCCCCTCCCGAGAAGGAAGGTCGCGACCCGCGGCCTCACAGTTGATACGGATCCGGCCGTGATTGTCGAAGCCCTGCACGTGAAGGGACACACGGCGGAGTACGTCCCACTGATCCAAGGACGCGGGGGCAGACTGGGGTGCATTTACCACGCTGTCCTCCATCGCACGCCTGGCCTCATACCGGCCATATATGAGGTCACCGAGCTCGTGAATCTCACAGGAGTCACTATAGAAACCTGTCGAGGCAAACGCCGGCCGGCACAATGTCACCGGTATCAACAGTTCCGGCATGCCTCGCAAAACTGCCATCGACCGATCGCTTGCGTGCGGTGCGGGGGGTCCCACCCCGCGCGGCACTATGAACGCCCCAGGAAGGAACCAGCCACCTGCGCAAACTGCGGGGGCGCCCACCCCGTAAATAGTGTGACGCTTTGCCCCGTCTATAAGCGGGAGTTGAGGAACCGCCATGCAGGAACCGTCGCCCGGACCGGTGATTCCGGGCGCAGGACGGAGACCCGTGCGGCCCCAGTGATGGTTGAGGAGATGGCCGCGGGCAAGCTTATGGCCCCCGCGAACGATCCACCTCAACGAGGAACAGCGGCGAAGAAGCTATGAAAGAAGAAGTCCCCGCCTAACGTAGAGATCCGCGCAAGGTGGTGAAGCTACAGCAAAGCTTGCGGCCCTAAATAAAGAAGCCTCCAGCGAAGCCGGACTCTCAGAAGCAGATACGGAAAAGAAGTGCCTGGCGTTCCTGAGGAAGATGCTTACCTCCGGTGACTAGGAACGTCAGGCAGCAGCCCGGCCACAAAGGCCCGCCAAATCACCGCCCACTCACAACTGGCATGGACACCCGACCGCTTCGACCAAGAAGCGGTGCCGAGAGTGACGCGCCGCCGTGACTTCAGCTCTCCGAACGCAACAATGACCGACCCGTTTTCACGGGCCGCGTTTGACACCACTGCAGGAGGCAATACGCCTCGAACAGTTCTCTCGCCCGCCCACAACCAGGGTAGGCAAACAATCAGTTTTTAATAATAAATTGTTAGAATTGATTCTTAACAGTTTATCTAAATTGGCCAGTTCTGTTTTGAATAATCAATACTTGTTCAAAATTCCCAACATTATTTGTGTTCAGTGGCTGTCATTTTATTTCTTTATATTTTAAATCTGAATTTATTTTCCCAAGTAAATGTAGATTTAGTACAGGACCGAATCAATATCTTATCTAGGTGAATTGCCAAGCGACCTGTACGCATCGGTCGGTCATGTCGAATAATTAAATACTGTGGTGCACCACGCGAGACACCGCCGGGACTCTGTCGACCGAGCAAATCTTAATAAATGTGATTGATTGAAATGCAATACCAATAGTAACTACAAAACAAAATATCACCTAATGTAACTCATAAAATAGGGATTAAAATTTACTCCCTAGTGTTTTAAAGTAAATTAAATGATATTGTAAATAAATTATCTTTTTTAGGCAACAGCTAAAAAAATAGATAAATGCACAGTATTGGTTTGAATCAGATAGTGTTTAAGCTAAATCAATCCATAGAAAATGTGTTACTAGCTATGTTAAAATATATCAGTAGCTAATGCACAGTATTGGAGTAACAGATAATGTGGGTTTGAATGTTTAAGGTAAACCAATCCATTAAAAATCTGTTACTAGCTATGATGAAATATGTAAGTAGCAATATAGTATGGTTGTTAGATCAGCAATATATTACATTCTGGCATGCACACATTATAGGATATCAAAACTAAACTGAGTATAATTGTTGTAATAAAAAAGGCTAACGCTAATACGTACCTAGGGCTTAACATTGCAGAACAATTCTTAGTTTTCAAGAACTGGCAAACAAGAGTCGGATTCATTTAACGGGTACCTTGGGATCGTTTTAAGGTGAATTATGTATCTTATTACTATGGTTAATAAAATGTATAGATAACAATCTCGGCTAACAATTTCGGCTATATTGCAGTAACTACGCTGTTCTGTTATTTATCTACTGTTCTGTTTTTTTTGATAAACTGCTAGTGGGCATGGCGGACGCTGTCCCACTCTGGTTATAAAAAAACCTTGAAGTTAGACATATGCTGTCGGTGGCTTTTTTGTAGCCTTTATCTCTACAATTTTTCTCTAGAACTCAATTAATTATATATCTCTCATCGTTAAGGCAGAGTTCGTAAGAAATGTTTCCGTTCGAGCGTTTTTAGCGGACTTTAATTACAAATCCGACTACCATATCAAAATCTTAGTTAATATATAGCCTACGACACTCTCAAATAACTTGACTTTCCATTAGTAAAAGAATTTTCAAGATCGGCTTAGTAGATCCAGAGATTACCTCCTACAACATCACAAACTCGCAAACTTTACTTCTTTATAATATTAGTATAGAAGTATAGATTGACAATTATTATCCGACTACTAAGTAATTTTAAGTTTGATCATATAGCACTATATCAACGACACATGCAACGTGAAGTGATTTGAATAATATCTATATAGAATTAGTGAAAATAAAAGAAGTTAATCAAATGATTAACTAGTTTAGCAAGTACTTAAGACTTCTAAGCCGCTATTAAATATGATAAACAGCATTTAACTCCAAATGCAAAATATAAATATACATATGTAGATAACACTCCAGGATTCTTACTCACTCGTAAGTAAACCTATCCCAATATATCCCAAAAATGAAATATTTATATTTTCGTGTAAAATTATTATTAATCTCGATAACATTATATTAAAACTACATATCGTTCAAAAATTAAGGCGCAAAAACACTTCTATATCAAGACACAACACCACAATAAAAAACTCAACGGTACTTAAGCAACATAAAACGCAAATATGTATTACTTCACATCTATTTTACAGACCCATTTTTATTTAATCAATTCATTATAAAGTGTCAAATGAGCAACGTCCTTTTTAATTTAGCTCTAGTTTTAGAAGCGTCCGCCTGTGTAAAAATAAAGTCGCGAAGTTCATTTTCTGGATGAAAGACTAGGAAAATAAATTATTGAAAACACTGAGTTAAACTCTACACCGCAGTGTGTATTTAATTAATCGAAATGTTCCTTTGGACTACCGCTTTCCATTACGGTCCTTTTAAATTTTATATTTTACCATTGCACTCGACGGTTCATCCTAAAATAGGATTTCTATGTTTGCCACGACTTAATCCGTGATTTTATTTCAACATTTACTCTTTGCAAATTTTCATGGAATTGACGACTATGATGCAATTTTGGAATGTATCTAGGATTTTAACTTTATTAAAAAAATGTCAGTGTTATTTAAAAAGTGAATTCGTATACTGTTCGTACACATTTAATGTTCTAATGAAATTAATTTATTTTTTGAGAATTGTTAATCTTAATTAACGTTTGTCGGTTACATCTGAAGAGCTAAAAATATATAGACAATGTCATCTAAACATTTGTTATATTTTTAATACTTTATTTAATTATTAGTATATATTAGGTCCATTCAATATAAATAATGTCCTAAATAATTTAAAGTTTCGTTCTAATCTAATATATAAAATATCGCTTTCATAGACACAAATTATATAAATTGCTTCTGCAACAGTGAATTCGCTTTAGTTTTACTTGGCATTTTTGTACTCTTATTTTTTTCTTGTCATAATCTCAAGGGAGTACCGTAATCGGACGTATAGTCAAACTGTAAACCTCGCTGCGACGACTTGTTTGTTTCTCCTAGCTGTTCTATAATTACTGCTTTTCAGTGACATCGTTTATACTGGGACTTAGTTCATATGTGTATCTGCGCTATATTATATATATATAATTTATATATATATATTATATATATAATTTATTTATAAAGTATTTCGATACGATATCTATTCAATTAAAATATATTTTTTCTAATATTCCATTTTGCCAGTGAGCTTCCAACATCGTAAACAAAAAAAAAATACTATCTCGAGTTAGCGTCTCAAATGTTCCCGACTTAAGCAGTAAAAATGTATGTAAGTATTTCTGAGCGGAGCGGCACGTCGCGTGCTTTACGAGGTCGGTTCGTATCCACCGGTTGATCGTATGTGGGGTTCGGCTCCCATTTCGTCAAGTGTCGGTCCAAGTTGTCGCGGCAGGCAAAGTTTGTACGGCGTGGTGCGGGCAGATCCACCCTCTACCCCCATCGATCGAAGCGGCGGCGCGCGCACCACCCTGACACCAATATATACCGTGAGTTTCGTATCCTACACTCACTATCGCAAGAGGACGCGTGCGATCACCCGCAAAGCCGCTCGCCAGGGGCGCCGCTCTTTCTCTTTTCTCTCTTTTTCTCTGTTCGTCTGTCTATCGCTGATGCGGCCGCGCTGAGGCCGATGCGGGCGCCGCCATGCCGCGCTGCCTCATGGCCAAGAAGTGGAGGGCAGCCCCGGCGGCAGAGCTGCTCGACGAGTCCGACGAGGAGATCGACGTGGTCGGTGAGGGGCGCGGCCGCAGTCCCGCACCTGCCGCAACAGCACCGGGTCCATCACCTCGAGACCCTGAGCCCACGCTCCTCTACAACGGTAAGTTCGTTATAATTTAAATCATCATCACATCTTGGTCGAAGCCCTAGAACAGTCGGACATCATAATCAAGACTCCAGTAACTTCCAAAAGCCCCACGGATTTATAATACTCGGCATGGTATATATTACACTAAAGATCCAAATGAATATTTATGTACACAATTGAGTATATTTTTTACGTTTGCAGTCACGCGAGTTCCACATGTGCGAATTCAATATGACGAGTGATTATCGCTGTGCGCATGCTACATCTTATTTAAAAAAATAAAATAAAATAACTATATAAAATATTGGAAAAAGGCAGTCATAAAACACAATGGGCACTAAACAACGAAAAATCAAGGAATCTTCATCACAATAATTGCACAGACTTATAAAGGACGATGCATTAAACTTAACACATACTAAACCATGTGAATAATCATGCATAAAACGAATAAACGAGCCTGTAGCCCTGAAGAGAAAATACGCAACCCAGATATTATAAGTGCGTACCCCGAAACATGATTAAGGAATATGACAGACAAGCAACAGTTCAGTCGCCTACATAAGCAATGCGGTTACTATTCATGGCACTTTGCCAACAAAACTCTCCGAACCGCAACTACTCCTCCCCGTGTTCAGCGCTCGAACAAAAACACCGACACGCTCGTATCTCACGACGTTCTCTTTAATCTCAAAGTTTCGCTGAGAATGACAAGCAAGAAACTGTAATGATCGATGTGAAATAAATTCCCGAACATACAAAAGCGAAAACATTATGTATATTATAAAAAAACTATCATCTACACGAAATGGAATGATGATGAGTTTATTACAAAGTATAGTCTTGAAATTGTACTTCAGTTTATTTGGTACCTCAAGATTCAATGACTTACATTATGTCAATGAATTAAGCATAGGAGCTATTTTTACTAACCCTAAGTAAAAATCTATGTATGGCAAATCCTCATCTCTCGAAAAGTAACTAGAAAGCGTAGAATACCATTCTTGTTTATCCTTGCGAAATGGTAGTCCGGTGAAGCTGTTAAGACCTTACCAGGTCAATAGCGTAGTCATTTCGAAAAAAAAAAAACCTTGCGAAACCTTTTAGTTACTAAGCATTCATTAATGCTTTCCGAAAAACGCGCAGATTCCATATAACTCATCTTCGGTTCGACCTAGACTTTTACACATTTTGCATTAACACAGTCTGAATAAAATACTAAAACCAACCCAAATAAAACAAATACAATTATTTAAACTCATAAGTAACAAATATATTAGCTCAAAGATTTGTTAGACTCATATTTGAAACACTCTCGATGACTAATGGCCGTGAAATCAGTACTATTGCAAAAAGAAGTCGATCTACATTACATTTCCGAAGTACTACTAATAAAGGGGTATAGTTTGTTCATAGAAAATAAACTTTAAAACAACAGACGCGATTTTATTTTTTTTAAATAAAAACAAACTCTATTACCTATGATTTTTAAATCATTTAGTAGTACTAAAATTATTGTTTTAATCGTTTAAGTCGGCGATTTTTGTTTAAAATTTGTCAATAACATCTAAATTCGTAGTCACAAAAACTTAAAAACACACATTATTTCACTATACAGATATTATTATAAAAGACGTATCCCACCATTAAACAATAGAACGTTTCTGTTTAAGCCGATAAAGTAATAACAGATATCAAGAACCGTTCAACTGAATAATACATACAGAACAGATGTATCGAGTTATATAGCGTGCAAGCATTCATTAGGAATGCATAATCAACAATTACTGTATTTGATTCATCGTTAACTAAAAGACTGGCTTCGCTCGTAACCTTTTGAAGTGTAACTTCAAATGCCAACCTACATATTCCATTAAAAACCTCATATAGTTTCTAGAAGTACTATATATATACATACTAACAATCCCGGCAGACGTTGTCTCTTGCCTTAATAATAACAAAATCCCAAATGTCAACCGTTGCGTCACCTACCGGGTCCAATTGTGAATACAAACCATTCTCAGATCCACTGGAACACGCACACAAAATTTCATCAAAATCGGTCCAGCGGTTTAGGAGGAATTCAGTGACGGAAAAAATTTATATATAAAAAAGACATATATATTTATACTAGCTGTTACCCGCGGCTTCGTTTTTAATATATCAAATAAATTTAAAATTGTGATTACACATCTAGTGTAAATTACAATAATACTATTTCAAAAATATTTGTATCACACGCACATCATCTACTGTAACAGGTAACGTGTCCATTATGTATGTGAATACGAATAGTGTATCGAATGGGATGGAATTATGATCAGCCACATAACTGGAATTTTAAACTATATATCACCCTCATTGCTCACACTATATAAGAAAATAATGAAAATATGAAGCTACATATTATCGAACAATATTAAATAAAACAGCTAATTAGTTACTTATTTGCCCGTAAAATTCCCATTCAAATATTACTTGTAGTCCGTTGAAGGTGTTAAGCGTAGTCATTTCTAAGAAAAAAAAAACATTCAAATAGGTCCAGTCGTTTCGGAGATTACCCGGAACAAATAAAAAAACAGACATATCGACAGAGTTAAAAAAATGTTGATGTTTGTAGCATCACAGATTGTATTCACCAAAAATAATTTATTTTAATATAAATTACACTCACTTTACTTTTATAATACGTAATATATCACAAATAAAAAATTGGCAACAAAACTAATGTAGAATAAAGTTTTTTAAGAGTGTTTGGCGGGATTTCAGTCTGTCATGTAGTGGATTTATATTTTTTTCATAATATTGTGTTACATGATTCTATATCGTGTAGAAATTGGTTGCGTATTATATAATATCGTTCGTTTATTTTGCATAAGTGAAAGTAATTCTATGGTCTTGAAGATTAAGAAGATAAAAAATTACGTTATATTATGTAGAGGATTCGGCGCTTATACCTTTACATTAACTTGGACATAGAAGAAAACTAATTATATTGACAACTTCAGAATTGGCTGTATGGATTAATTCCTTCGACTGTCTTATTGGACGAATATTATTACTACTAAACTTTCTGAATAACAACACAAAATAAACTTAAGAAATGTTTGCTTTATAAACGTAACACGTATAATTAAAAATCGAAAACAAAACTAACGTAGAATAAACTTTTTGAATAGGAATACAAAATAAACCATGAAAATATTTTTGATAGAATGTTATCGCGTTACCATGGCAACGCATATAATACTGACATTAACACGCAGCGGAAGCTTCCAAAATAGCCCGATTTTGAGACATTCTTCATTAGTGCGCAGCTCCTTTTGGTTTTAGCGTGATGATATGTAGCCTAGAGCCATCCTCGATAAATGAGCTATCTAACACTAAAAGAAACTTTTAAATCGGATCTGTAGTTCTTGAGATTATCGCGTTCAACCAAACAAACAAACAAACAAACAAACAAACAAACTCTTCAGCTTTATATATTAGTATAGATATATATTTATATATATATATATATATATATATAGCATAAGATAGAACTTTTTAATCCTATACCAAATAAAAATGTCTCTATTTTTATATACTGCAATATAAGTAACCGTTTCTATTATCGGATCATAATACGAAAAAACAGACTCAACGTTTATTGGACATCAAAATCATTCCCAATAACGAATTCGATACCTTCTAGTACAATTATGGATATAAAATACGAGATTAGTAAATTATGTACATGTTTTATATATACATACGTATAAATAGCTATCTAATTAGCTATATATATATAGCTAGCTAAAAATGTTTACGCTGTCTATCATACACTTTTTAAATATTTATTTTGGATAATTAGTACACATACAAATAAATTTATTGCATGGTTACCTCGTAACATGAAATCATCTAACTATGATTTGAAATTACACCCGATATTTTAAAATGAAATATAGTGACTTTAGATTTACGCTATTAAGAGAATCGCGTAGAAATAAAAGAACATCAAAATTTAAAGAGAAAAATATAAAATCTACCGACGCCGCATTATCTTGATTGCGATGGAACCAGACGATACTTAGTGATAGGTAAACAAAAATATACAAACACATCAAAAACTATTTTCGTGTCGATGATATGAGTAACTACTGTAAAATAAGCCTGACTTCTGTACATGCCAAAATTCAAACTATTTCACCTGTATAGGTGGAGAATAAAAAGGGTATTTATTTATTACCTCTTTATAATGTTAGTATAGATGAAACCGATTTATATAATTTATCAAATTATCATAGAAATAAATGTATTATTGTATACAGGTACATAAATATCACTGCCGAATATCACGAATTAAGAAAAAGAATTAAGAACACCGTAAGCCATTGTAATCTAATATGGCTAATTCGAAAGCGGAAGAGTCAAGGTTTTGATTAAAATATGCTACTTTTAGCATATCAGGTCGAATTATCCTACCATACTATTGGGAATAATAAACAAACAATAATTTGTGAAAAATATATATCACAAATTTTCTATGTTCGGTCCAATCATAATCGACAGATAAATACTTAAGGGATACAGCCACTATAACCATCGTAAATGGTCGACACTGATAACGTTTGTGTATAGTTGTATCTTTTATTTTATGATGCCCTGTTAATATTTTATAGCAGTTCCGTCGTTACGTTTGCCGATGGATGTGTCTTAATACCATCATACGTTACGTGATAGCTTTTTGACAGATTGGATAGTTTACAATGTTGCAGAATATTATGTAGGTGCATACGATCAGAACAAATAAATTAAACATTTCTACTCGATTACGTAACATCTACTTATCACCAAACTTGTCTACGACAGATTCCACTGTAAATAAATCTGATGAAAGTTTTACATTTTAAATTATACTTCATATTACCTTCAGGTTTTCTATTCAAATTTATACAACCTAGAGATTAGATATTTTTTTAGATACTTAATTAATATAATAGAGAACGTGGAAATTACGGAATACACTTTTGATATCATATATAGAATATATTGAACAAAAAAAGTCACGTGCTTCCATAAAGTATGTGTAATATATCTTCTTATAGTATATCCTTCGGCTACATTAATGCTATATTTCATTGCGATTAGTTCAAAGATTTAATACTGAAAATATATGAAACAAATTAACAAGCTTATTTCGCATCTATAATATTAAGTTGTGTGGATTTTAAATTTATGAAATTTTAATAAGAAAATGAATGAATTTGAATCCTTGCGAGCCGTTTTTATTGTATTTTTGTCGTTACATAACCGTTTAAAAGTTTTTATGTTGTTTCTGTTTTATTTACTGCTTAATTACTACGGAAAAGCGTAATTATATGAAGCTTTGATATAACTCTGAGAAGTCCCCAATCGGCTAATATAAATCTCGTCAAAATTGATTCAACTATTTCAGAGTTTATCTCGGAACAAACAAGAGATACCTCAAAATTGTGTATATGTATAGAGTAAATCACATTGCCAAGAGATCATTATATCTTCAAAAATTAACGCATATGACTATTACATTTTAAATTGAATTATAAGTTCGATGAACTTTTTTAAACTGTCATAATATTGTCTTCTATAAGTACAAAAAAATTTCGTTTATGAAACAATTTATTTTATATTTATTTGTAGAATTGTTAAGAAAGCTTACAGTTAAATTATTAGAAAATCGTAACATAAAAGTTTATATACATTTTATTAATCATACACAGTAAATATATAAAAGTAATATCATAGAATAGACCATTAAAAATATCATAAAACAAATAGTAGCTTACATTATCATTTACAGGTTTTTATTATTATAAGTAAGTTATTCAAGGAATAAGTTATAATACATCATTACAATATATGAAAGAAATAAGGATATATCGGTACCTAGGAATTATGATTTAGAACAATAAAATCAAAGAGATACAGAAAACACAATCTGATTCAAATAATTTCATACAAACAAATGAATAACCGATAACTAAATCGGGTAATAAAAGCCAACAACACATTATTTTAATTAAATCACTGTTGATTCTATAATGAATGTGCATTGGTATCAGACTATCGGATTTCAGTTACGTGATTTATATTAAGTTACAATAATATTTATTTGCACATATTTTCATAAATGTATAGGGAAAATTCATCTTTCACTTTATTACCTATTTATAACTAAACCTCTGAACCGATTACAATACAATTTCGTATAGACAGACCTTGGTAGAATTATATAGACCACTTATCGCCCTAAAAATATCGAAACTAATTTAGTTCAAGTTCACGGAAAAGATAGTATAAAGAACATGACATATTTTGAAGAAAACATAACTTATTCGATACACAAATTGCACCACTGATAATTTCGTAACTTCGGACGCAATCCAGAACAAAGACTCCATTTTTCATATTGGTTTTAAATATTTTTTACTTTATAAATGTTCCTACTTACTACTCTTCTTATATTTTTTGTATTTACTATAGACGAACTAAGTCGTTATTATATTGGTTCAGTCGAACTCTATAGAAATAAACACTAAGAATTTACAATAACAGATTATACAATCTTCTAGGTTACAACTGTATATTACAATTAAAATATTTTTTTTAAGTTGGGGTATTTTCTTGTTAAATGCACAGCGCTCGCCATCCGCTGTCGCGGCCGGTTTGCGTTATATTATTTCGCAAGTTTAACCTAACCTATCCAAATTGAGACGAAATTGCTTTGTTTCAACTTAAAAATCATCAAGTTGGTAATATACAAAAGTACCAATGGGTGTTCGGAGGTGACACATAACCTCAAAACTTTGATAATGAATATCTCAGTAACAATGACTTTCCGCGGGGAATAGGAAATAACACCTTTTCTGAGCTGCTCCCACTTCCCTCGATCTTAATATCAAGATATAAATTTCAAATGCAACCCCTCTAAATATTGCTTGTTTTTTATCTCGGTTTGGTTAGGTTAGGTTAGATTTGCGAAAAAAGATAACTCGAGCCGGTCGCGACAGCGATCGATGAGCGCAATGAAATGAATACGAAAGTACCATAAGTTTTTATCAGAATCATTATTTGTATATAATTTAATAATTTATTGCACCATTCGGATAAAATTTGGTAACTAATTTTAAGAATTACGCATATACATATTGCTTTTTAAAAACACGTATTTATCAAAATAACTTTTAAAGATAAATTAAAAACATTTCCAATACCGTATTACAGTCTCCGGTCGCGCCGTTTAAACTCTCTATTTAAACTTTGCGAATGTATTACACTGCTACCCAACCGATTTCATGCATGAATGGAATATGAAAATATTTCGAGAATAAAAGTAATATGTGACGTATGCAGCAATTTCCATTCCGACCGTGTTCGTAACGAGTTTTTCAGTTGACGTGAAGTGTCAAACAGCCATTTATGACTTTAAACTTTTAAAAGCATCGTGTCACTTTTCAACGCTCCGCACGAAAAATTTGATTTGAACAACAGCAACGAACATTGTTTCCTGTGTTTTCAATATGAGCAATTTTCATTCAATTATGGTTATCCGAGAACGAACCGAACGATTTTTATTGTTTTATTTGCTTATATCATAACTATTGAAATCGAAAATATATGTCTGTCCAACAGCGTTTTACATTTTTTTTTTGTCTCGGAACCAGCTCAAAAGTTTCGGTTAAATGACAAAATAGATCTCTAATTTTATGAGCCCTTAATACTAATATTAAGGATGTCCGCTTTTCCATTTCCCATAAGAATAACGCAGGAAAAAAATGTTTGTTTCTTTTGATTTTTGTGACTAATGAACCATAAATTGTTCTGTAATTTACCTCGAATATTTTTCTAAAGATTTGAACGCTCTACAAAAAAAGTTCTGTCATCATTTTTCGCAGACAAATTCTGTCTGTGTATATTTTGTATTGTAAATATGAAATAATCAAATTGTCGAAACATTACACTGTGTTACTTTTTTAAAATTAAAATGTATAAATTTCTTTACGAAAAGTATCCATTCCGATAAATTGGAGAGCTTATGAGTAAAAGAAAAAGCTCTCGGATTTATGGTGTCACTGCTAATACCGACTATCGACTCTAAAATTCCAATATTGAGTTCACAATTCTTTTCGTTTTTACACAAAAGTAATAAATCTAACATCGGTTTTCCATCTCTATTGAACACTTTTTTACTTACATAATGATTATGTATGTATTACAGTAATGAAAATCGCAGTCTTTGTCTTAAACTGTATATGATACTAAATAATTTAATAAAAAATAGATATTAAATTGCCCGATATTGTTAGTTATTAATAAGAACAGAGTAAATACTATAAGGCAAAAGCTATAGAAGAAATACATCGTTTAAAACTTGATAATTAATATTACTGTTTCTACGTAACCGAATAAAATTCAAAGGAATATAAAATAATCCTGCTAATTAACATAAACAAAATAATTCTACAAGATTCAGTTCAACAAATTTCATCTAAGGCTGATATTCGTTAACAAGCATAACAGAGGTAATATGCCTGAGTATTCAAGAAAGAGCAGAATCGAATTAAATTTGTTACTTGAATACCGGATTGATATACGTACTTAGACGTCTCATGAGCGAAGCGACGAAGCGGCGGCAAAAAAGGGCAATGATAAATTTGGTTTAGGCTCCTACTACGCAGAATATACGAAATCGATAGACGTCCATTGTAACTACGTTTGTTGGCGAGTAGTAGGACTTTCACGGCTCTCTCACATTAACGTGACTGGCGACTGGTAATTTATATTTATGTTAAATTATAAATAACTAATAATATAAGTGCTAACTAAGTGCTAACTTATTATTAAATCCGTAAGATATATTTGTCTCTGAGGACAATAATAATTAAAAGATGTGATTTATGTTATTTTTAAAACATGAAAATCTGGAAAATACACAAAAAATATAAAAATCATTGAATCTTAATAAGTGAATTCTATAGACAATATGTATATTAATCACAAAACAATAAAAAGTAATGACAATGGCTTCACGAATATTATTAGAGAGATAACAAAATAATTCATTACTTAAACCTGCAATTCTAATTATCGTTTGCTAAAATGTATTCCATCATGTTATTATTTAATGTAGTAAGCTCGAAGTCGCACACTACGTTAAAATTAAGATAATAAATATAATTAAGTCACAGGGAAACTTAACTTGAATCTTGTAGTTTGTGGAGTTCGCAACGAGACAGCGTGAGACTTGCAGTTAATTTTATAAGTAGGTACATTTTACATAGACGGTATAAGTCTTCCCATTCACTATACTTTGGGTTGGTAATTACAGTTATTCAAAACGTTTTCTCGATTAATGTAATTTGTTAATATTCTTAATAAGAGTTTGGAGTCAAAGAGATCATGGAATTGAATTAGGAATATGTATTGTAAAATGATAGTATAGCAACATACATACGGCAAACTTGATATGTGTATACTACAACAATTTACATGAGATATGAAAAACAACTCTTGAAATGTCTAACCGTTCACGGAATCCAAGTAGCGCACAGATTAAGAACAAAATACAAAAAATGATTAATGCCCATCGCTATTGTTTTAACAGTTATTTTAGTTCTCGATGCATTTTATACATTGTTTATAGAATTAATTATTTAAATATTGTGGTCATTCCTTAGTATTTTTATTCTCATAATGCTTAGATTTTTACCACCTGTATTTTTTTCATGTTTAGTTTTTAAACATAGTTCAGCTCAATGAAAAAGGATTTAAAAATTTGTTGCCAAATCGTTTACAAGTTTACCCGATCGAATCATTGGAGTTTCTCCGTACAACCTTTTGCAAACAGCAACGTGATACTCACTGTCACCTAAAATACTTAAAATAAGTGGCAAAGATCACATAAAGAGATGATTCTTTAGTGGAAACATGTTTCCAACGGCATCGATTAACATGGATGTTATTTAAAATATGAGATTTTTGAAATGCCTAGATAAAGCAAAACAATATCGATAAAGTAAGTTCGACAGAAAACAGGTATTACTTTCATTGTAATACTAATTTATAAATATCTCACTGTAGAATAAAGACCTCGCCCTGACAGATGATGCGGACTCGATGCCTACAGTCTTACTTTTATTTAACGACAACATTTTTCATTTTTCAATTTTCCTCACATTCTATTCAATAGACAACGTTCTTAGTGATTATATTTTAAATTTTCTGTAGGTGGTAGAGCCCCGCTGAAGCTATTTTTGGTTTCAGCATGAATGGGTCGGCTCCTCCGGGGTAGTACCACCCCTCTCACAGATAACCTACGTGAAATAACAGTGCTTGCATTGTTGTGTTTCGTTCGGTCAGTGAGAGAGCCGGAGGCCCACGTCCCTTCCTCTTTCCTTCTTTACCTTTCCTTCACCTCCCCCTTCTCCCATATACAGGCTGGCAAAGCACATGCGACGTCCCTCATGTCGCTAGTGTCTACAGACGGCGGTGATCATTTAACATCACGTGACCCACCAGTTCGTTTGCCTCCTTTGATATAAAAAAACAAACATGAAATCGATATTCATAACGACTTAACTACAATGACTTTTCGATCACAAAGTCAATATAGCTAGAGCTAATTAAAACGAACTCTTTGACAAATAAATATGCATGTAAAACTCTTTCATCAGATCAATCAATAGGCATAAATTTTGTTCATATTTAAAAAAGATTTTGTTAATAAACTAATATATAGTTTAGAAACTATTAAAGTCACACAATAATCATAAAATTAATTTGTGAATTTGGATTGAATAATCTGTGTAAGTTATACAAAATAATGAATTAACATGAGATATTCACCTTTTTATTTCGAAATGACTACGTTATTGACCCAGCAAGGTCTTAACAGCTTCACCGGACCACTAAGGCGAGCGCTTAAGGCACTCAGCCGATTTTATTTTGGCAACCAGCTCAAGGATGCATGGCACACGTCGGCTTGGCTGTTGCCTGTTGCATGCAAAATCGCGACCTATCTTAGCTAACCTAGCTAACTAGTCATATATGTATGAATTGTTGAAACGTATATGTGTACCAAGCATACACGCCTCAACAACTCCTCCATATATTTATTATCGGAAAATTGAGAGTTTTTCAGTTCGATAAGAGAAAAAAAAGTAAATCCTTCCACTTTCATGTGTAAGCGTGTAGGCGTGCACGTGTGTGGGGGTGATCGTGTAGTGTTGTAGCGGTGATGTATATTTGTGTCACCGTATCGTCCAAGCAACGCACTCAAGGGCTCCTTACCGAGGGATCGAACCTAGGCTTGAGCCGCTGCCGTCGGAGGCCTAATCGGGTGTGCGGGAGCGAAATTAATCCCCAGACTTAGATATTCACCTCCAACTGTGAATTTATCAATTACGAACAATGTCAGTTCCATTCACCAAGCTATTTGCCTGCGCTTTCATCTCGAAATGAAATTTCCGTATCATAAGTTCTGGCGTGAACATTCCGTTGCCGGTATTTGTTTATATTGATTTCTCATCTGAATAACTGAATTAACTGACTATTCACTTTGATTTACATTATTTAAACTTAGCTATACGTGTATTTATTTCATTCACAAAATAATTTAACCATATTAAAAATACAAAACAATGTGCACATTATAAGCTGACGCATTGAAAATTAAGCTTACATATAAAAAGGATATATTAAAAAGGTACAATTACCTTGAAGTGACTACATTTATATCCTTTCTAAACTTTGATAATTCTATGAAAACGGTACTATGTTCTACAAAGCTGACTATCTGACTCGTATCCTAAAATATTCCACTTAATTTAATCATATTTACGCTACATTAAACTACTAAAGTTGTTATGAAATGTCTATGTAATTTTGGATAGTCAAATATTAACGCACGCATCAATTTTGATTGATACTTCACGTAAAATGAGTTTACTTTTATCACATTAATTTTTGATCATTTTTTATCTTCATCACAGAAATATTAATTTCAGGTGAATTACGCCGCTGCCACCACATACTTGTTCTCTACATAACTACGAACGAAAGATACTTTAGTTATGAAATTTACAAACGAGATAAATTAAAATTGATATCCAGTGTTTGATATAACGATGTATTCGGCCACTCCCATATACCTACTCAAGAATAATAAAAGTATATTTTTTAAAGTTTCAATACGACTTTCTGAATATAGTGCAAAATATATTATAAATATATATTAAAATATATATTAAAATATACATTAAAAGCCTTAAAATAAACGTAATGGGTTGAAATGTTCACTGAATCTATATAATAGTATTGTGTACTAACATACTTTAAACCGAGTTGTAAACCTCATTTTCATCATCCTTTTTGTCGAATAGTCGTCGGATTTTCCTCATTTAAATGAAGTACTAGACTACGTGGGCATTTTTACGTGTGCACGAAATTACTCGCGTATCTTGTTGTCTTTTTATTAAGGTTATCCGACGGTGTAATTTAAAGGACTGAAATGTTAAAGGGTACGTTTTACGGGGACTTTTCAGGGTTCACGTCGGGTAAGTGCTTTCATGTTATATTATTTTTGGCTCGCCCTCCTAAGTGGTCTTTATTAAAGAGCATTTCACTTAAGCCTTGCTAGTCCGGTGTGATCTATTAAAATTTGTGTAGGAAATTTTTACTTTAACATGAGACATTTAATTTTAATTTATAAGATTTTGGTTAGATATACACATATACATGTATAAAAAATATTTAAACGTCTTCATTATTTTTAGTCAAGGCAAGTGTATTTAATGCTAATACAATTTAATGCAAATGTATAACTTCGTTTCTATGTTTAATAGTTTAAAACTAATTGCTAAATTACATTTCCAACTCGCTATTCTATTTTAATTACTGATTAGAAGAATAATGTAAGATAAGTTTTATGATATTAAAACATTTAAAATAAGGATGATTACGAATTTTAAAAGTTAATACTACAATAAATTTGGATTATGTATGATATTTAGTTAAAATTCATTTGGTTTATAAGATACTTAAATTAGTAACATTGTTAGTAATTATTAATCAAAAATATTAATTGATTAATTAATATTAATATTTTCGAGTGTTTCCAGATAAATATACTTTGGCAAATAATAAACTATTTGAAATACCCATTAAAAGTTGCTAATTTCTTAAGAATAGTCATTAATTATATAAAAGATTTTCGACCGGGAAGCACAAAGAACAATTGAATTTAAGCTCTCTTCTGAAATTTGGAATAAGATAGGATTCGAGGCGAACAGTATCTACCTTTCTCTTTAAAGTAGACGCCATGGAAATTCTATTGCCTTTGAAGTATGAAAGGGTGTGTAACTATATTAATAATGTCATTTAATTAAGAGTGAAAATTGCAGTAAAATGCGACTTTATATAATAAAACAATTTATGTATTAAATTGAGTTAATAAATCACAAGAAATTCATTTACTTACCGACCGCCGACTTTAATATTTTCCTTAGATTGCGAATGTACTTTGTTTGTACCATTAGCCGAATACTTAATCCTTTATGGATTACCAACCCTTCGCCTAAAATCTTACAAAAGCGCTAATACACGCAGATATAAATAGTATGAACTCCCTTGTACATGTTGATTATTAGAGTTTTGTCATCTAGATACAAACAAATAACCAAATCCCTAAAAAGAAAAAAATAACCGCAGCCGGTAAGTTAATCCGGGAAAATGTAATCTGGATACCGACATCGAGGCTTTAAGAAATAATACAGTCCCAGTTTATTTTCTAACACATTAGGATTTAATGAGAAGTACCCTATGTTCTTTTATGTACCTCTGTCAAAATGTATGCATACTTTTATGGTGACCAGTTGAGCAGATAAGTCCCGAAAGCATAACAAACAAACAGACAAACTTACGTTCGCAAATAATATAATTACAAATATATTCTATCCTTTATTCTGTTTGTTTTCTTTACCAAATATAGGTAAAAATCAATATTACTTAACCATAATAGAATATTGATAAAAATATAGAGATTAAACGAAAACTTACCTTACATAAACAATAGTTTTAAACTTGAGTTATCTGTTATAACAATCATTTAATAATTAAACTAACAGACGGTCAACTGTTGTAAATGAAGGTATATCCTGTTAATATATAAAATTGTTTTTATTTATCTTTGAACATAATTCAATATTAATGAATTAATATATTAATGTTTTTTTTATCAAAAAACTACGTAACGATTTTTAGAGTCTTATTATATATTCATATTATATAATTTACGCTATATTCGCTTAATAAATATTATATATCTAAAATGACTAATCGCCCGTTTTTTATCGCTCGTAATTATTGAAAAGACTTGGGAGCAGTTTGCATATAGAGAAGAACCCAAAAAAGAATATAATCTACATATCATTAACCTTTTCTGTGACGGTTAAACAGGAATATAAACAGTACTACTACTATTTTTATCTAGATTAGTAATACAGATAAGAAATGTAATGAAGTTACACATATTTTATTCGTAGCAGTCTGTTATTAGTTGTAGAAGTAGTTTTCAAAATTCCCGAACTATAAAGTTTTATCACTACGCAAATATTATTCGAAAAAATAATTTACTGAGACTGTATCTAAAATATTTTCTTAAGTAAACTATATAACATTATCTCGCACAGAAACAAGATTATACTATTGATTGAATTTGAATGAAAACGTATATAAAAGTGGAAGCACTTTCTACAAAATATCCAATAAAATTAGTTTCTTTTTTCATCGATTCACTTCTACGTAGAAATACATTCTGTGTGACATTCAGAGTTTGTGGCAACCATACAAACAGAAGCGGGTATTAATCGGATAACAATTCATTGTACTTTTATTATGAGCGACGAGTGCGGTTCTTTCAATTGAAAACGTTTTGCTGATTCTGTTCGAAGGGAGAATTTCAATTTCACAGTCACATGAGTGCGTATGTCCATATATTTTTAAATTGTGTCTACATTTATAGGCGACTTTCTAAGATATGCTTATTTTCAGGTAGGTGTTATAAAATAGCTAGCAGGCGCTTAGATTGGAAATTTGGTAAATCTAAGTGTTTGGTTTTTTCAAGTAAAAGGTTTTTATACTATGCATTTAATTATATCTGACCACATTGTAGTCCGGTGAAGCTGTAAACCTTGTGACCTTGCTAGGTCAATAGCCTAGTCAGTTCGAGAAAAATATATATATAATATATATATATATATATATATATATATATGTGACCACATAATGGCACTGCAGTACATGAAGTTTTGTACCATTTATTCGATTCAAAATCTGGTATAAATATATAATTTAAACATGTGAAGTACTTCTATAATATGAATTTTGTTATAACGTAAGTATATATAATAAAGAACTAATAAAGAACTCGTGTGGAACCGCGGGTACACCTATTATCACCATATATTATACTAGCTTCTGCCCGTGGTTTCGTCCACGTGGAATAATAACTTTGGGCTAACTAACATGCAGCGGAAGCTCTCAAAAGTAAAACAACTATTTTGAAACATTCTTCATTGATGCTCCACTCCTACTAGTTTTAGCGTTATGATATATAAGTACATAGCCTTCTTCGATAAATGAGCTATCTAACATTGAAGAATTTTTCAAATCGGAGCGGTACCTTACATATTTCCATACAAACTTTCATCCCCTATTCCCTGTTATTACACCCTTAAAAGTAATTTTTTTCAAACTTTGAACGTTATATTTATTTATATCGAGTCAACAGCCTAAACAGTAAGTTTAAAACTTTTAGCTCTAAAAATTATGACGCTTCCATACAACTTTTCATCCCCTCTTTCAACCCCTTACAACCCTTTTTTGCATTGAAAATAGCGTGCATCCCTTCTCGGGCACAAGACTGTATACCAAATTCAATTTAAATTGGTTCAGTAGTTTTAGCGTGAAAACTCGACGGACAGACAGAGCTACTTTCGCATTTATAATATTAGAAAGGATATGAGTTATAAATTTTGTTGTATGTAGTTGTTTGAATGTCAGTAATAGAATATTAATCTGAAAATTTACCACTTATATTTTCTAATTACCAAAGCGCTCTGCCTTTTCATACATCAACAGAATTCATTACAATTGCGCGAACGAATGAACGTGAAATTTGGCATAGTCAAAGCTTATATGGAGGAGAAATGCACAAGGCTACTTTATCAATAGAAAATGCATCAAAAACACATTAAATTGTTTAAAATATATATTACACACACTACTTCTTGAATGACACACAAAATATGCACATATGCAAATGAAAAAGACGTCTTGCTATCATTCATTTTACTCTTACGTTTCATACGTTATATGCCCTTTGTAATAATATAATATGTAAATTCATAATATACCTTAATAATTAATTGATAAATAATCTTTAGTAAATTTAAGATAACCACTCAAATAATTATTTTTCTTTTTGGTTTTATTACATGTAATAATTCATTAATTATGGTCGAATTTCGACCACTACGCAACCCCTAGTAAATATAAAATGTGAAAACTACGTTATAAAAACAAATTAACAATAATTTAAAATACGGAATTTCGAATATTGCAAATAGAGGTTGCCATTCAACTCGCCGCTAAGGAAGCATACCCACGGGGCTGACCGCATTTCCACGTTAAATGGCAATGCCCATTCATTGAACAAAGTATCGACCAACGCTCTATTTACGAGATGAGATATAATGATTTATAATTATTATCGTGTCAGTTGTAAAATGAATATGCGATTTCAAATCAAATATAAAACATTTACACGTATATACGGGGCAAATGTGTCGTTACATTTCGAAGTAAGTAAGTTTAGCGGGGTGGTAGGGTTTTACAGCCCGACTGGGTCGCAACCACCATGCATATGGAGAAAAAGCCCGTCATAGTGACTCGCTTCTGCGCGTCGCGTTTCGGGATCAGCCTGTGCATATCCAGTACCGGGCGACTTTCGTCATTATGGCCGGCATGACAGCGGCGACCGTCGATGGATAATCTGTCTCTGGTTGCTGATGTTTTTGGATTGTACTATGCTTAACATCAGGCTTAGTGCAATCATTTTGTCGTGCTTCTATAAAAAAAAAAAGAAGTGAGCTAAATCCAATTTTAGCTTTTCCTAATATTTGACGTTATTTTTAAGATAAAACATGAAGAGTGTAAAAGAAAGTAAAAACCTTATGAACGGCAAAATCATATCACGTTCTCAGTGTGTAAAAACTAGAAATTTTAAAAAATTAAACATGTTACACAAATGATTAAAATTGGATTTAGCTCATTTAGTTCCGTCTTTGTTGAAAGCTGATGGACGTTAAAACAATTTACGTGTTGTTCGGGCAACCTAACTTCTATAGTATTGTTACAAAATTTCGAAAATCCTGTAATACACTGACCGCAAGCGCCTGGCGTAACCAGCGGCACCGCTCTACCGCAAAACTGGCTTTAATAGGACCTAACTTTTGTATAAACCCCATAATTGCTTAAACAAATTTTGACAGTTCCCAAACTGTGTCGAGCTTGTGCTGCGCTAAAAGTTAATTAGGTTCTAAATTTTAAATAGGTTAGAGCAATTTTAAGTCTTTGAATATTTAGCGTACATTTCAACTTCGAATTCTTTAACTTTGAAGTTGTTGTAGTGACTCGGATAGCTAGGTAACTCTACTTAGTATTCAAATGATAGTAATTTCATTCAGGTAGCCAAATAGGTTTTTACTCAAATTTTTAATTTAATTTTTAACTAAGTAAGCCATATTAGTTTCAAAGTTGAATGCACCTTTCTTATTTTATCATCGAGTAATATTTTTTTAAATACACTTACCCCACGTTCATATTAAGAAAAAGGAATGAATGCTCGACTTTCAAAATGTAAGTAGCGAATTACAACAAATTTTGGTTTAAACGCTTTGTTTTAAAATAGGTTATGAAAATGACAAATCAAAGACAAACATAACAAAATAGTTTGATCAAAAAATTAAACAAAATTTTAGATCAACAATAGCACAAGCTATCGGGTCCAACTATAGTTGTAAATCATTCATTTCAACTCATACATACAAAAAATACCGTGAAAATTGGTCCAGAAGTCTTCGGGAAGTAGAATTGAAAACCACGTAGATTGGATTTTTAATAATTTTTTTTATATCATAGGAGGCAAACGACCAGGTGGGTCACCTGATGTTAAGTGATCTCCACCGTCCATAGACACCATAAGTACATTGCCAGCCTGTATTGATGTTAAGAGAGGGGAGGGATGTGGGCCTCCGGCGCTCTCACTGACTGAACGAAACGTAAAAATGCAAGCACTGTTACTTTACGTCGGTGTTTCTGTGAGAGGGTGGTGCTACCCCGTGCGTGCCGACCCATTTATGCTGAAACTAGTTATAGCTTCGGCGCGGCTCTACCACCTACTAGAAATATACAATAGATAATATATACATCCAACATAACGCACAATACAAGATTGTTTACTGTTTACTAAGTAATATTATAAATAAGACAGAAAAAAAACTTATAAGATTCTATTCACCACAAGCGATACGTAAAATCCTTTTTACTACATGATCATAGAAAAGTTGTAGACTTAATTATTCAGTTCATTCTGAATATTCGTTTGAGGCTTTTTAATACTTCGAAAACATAGCAATTTTCTTTAATTTTTTAACTTACAAAAAATAGTATCAAAATAAATCAGTTATTATGTTTCAAATATATCTTAATCTAAATTTAGATATACCTAAATTATAGCGCTTATAATATAATTGTATTGTAAAAGTAATATACCAATTACAAATTCTTGTTTCACTTTCACATTTGATCGCTCCCTAATTTGATTGGTGATTAATATGAATATTTAAATGGACGATATGTATATTGATAGAGAATTGTTCCTCTTTGTAAAATATAGACATACATCGAACTCTCGGCTACACTGAGATGTTCGGGAAAACGAATGTGAAAGGGGAGGGTTGTGTTTTGGAGTAATATATCCAACGTGTTCCATTATTTATTGCTTTGAACAGATGCTAACAAATTTTCTTTCTCCTATTGTATGTACCTTTCTTTATTTTTGTCATCTTTATCAAGTATATCTTGTTCCAATAAGTCGAGCGCGCTGCAATGAGAATTCATGTCCAACTCTAATCACATCTCAGATTAACTTATACATACATTTTAAAAAACAAGCCTCTATTTGTCAGGCGTTGTCTCCGAAATGTCTAAACAGTGTCTAGGTGGTAGAGCCATACTGAAGCTATTACTGGCCACAGCATGAATGGGTCAGATCGCCCGGGGTAGTACCACCCTCTCACAGAAACACCGATGTAAAGTAACAGTGCTTGCATTTTTACGTTTCGTTCCGTCAGTGAGAACGACGGAGGCCCACATCCCTCCTTTCTTTTAACATCAATACAGGCTGGCAATGTACTTGCTGTGTCTATGGACGGTGGAGATCACTTAACATCAGGTGATCCACCTGTTCGTTTGCCTCCTATGATATAAAAAAAAAATTAAAAATCCAATCTACGTGGTTTTCAATTCTTCTTCCCGGAGACTTCTGGACCAATTTTCACGGTATTTTTTGTATTTATGAGTTGAAATGAATGATTTTCACCTATAGTTGGACCCGATGGCTTGTGCTATTGTCGATCTAAAATTTCACCATTCCTCACTTTGCCCCTCTCCTCTTCCCTTCAAACACAGGCTGGCAGCTCACCTGCAACTCCCCTGGTGTTGCAAATGTCTATGGATGGTGGTGATCACTTAACATCGGATGATCATACTGTCAGTTTGCCTCCTACGATATAAAAAAAATATTTTAATAAGATCTCTAAAAAACTGATAAAGGACACATCAGTTTATTATCTTATTTATATATATCATTGCGCTTTTCCAAGAGCCTAAGCAATAAATAATAAATGATGAAAAAATATTGACAAGATTAAAATTGAAAAAATATAGATTCATAATTAATTTATTTAATAAGTGTAATTTTCCTGTATTAACAAAACTAATTTAACAACAGAGTCACATGCATTTGCTAATGAAGTATATCACGTGACTTTTTATATCATATGAGGCAAACGAACTGGCGGAGGAACGGAAATATGAGCCTCCGGCGCTCTCACTGACCGAACGAAACACAAAAATGCATGCACTGTTACTTCGCGTCGGTGTTTCTGTGAGAGAGTGGTATTAGCCCAGGCGAGCCGACCCATTCATGCTGAAACCAGTATTAGCTTCAGCGAGGCTCTATCACAAATAAAATAAACAGTATAGTACAAAAGTTGTTAGTCAAATGCAATTTCTATCAATAAATTACACTTCAACTTAGTGTAAATCGAAAGAAAAGCTTGAAACATTACATTGATTACACTGAGTATCGAGCGTTGATAGATGTTTACAGCGGCACATAGTTATATTTAGTTCTGAGTTCACTTTCACTTTCAACCTTCCTCGTTCCAACTTTTCATTCAATACATAGCAAGAATTTACTACGTAACCTTGCGCTAAGCTTTCACTTTTCATCGATATTGTTCTGCTTCTCTCGACCGATATATAAATTGTTTTCAAACAAACGACGTCAGTTATTTTATGATATTATAACACACATCAATAGCACCAACAGAGGTAACAAGTACGGTAATGTATGGGTGATATCTAATCTATCTATCTAATACTCTTAAACGAGCAATTCTTGTATATTTTTATATTTGTGTATATTCAGGATCTCGGAAACGGCGTCATCTATTTCCGTGAGAAACTTGGTACGTAGGTTGTTTCGAGAACGATAAATCGGTCTAGTTAGATTTTATTCATAGAAAACTTTTTTTAAAGAGATTTCAGGCAATAAAAATATATAGCTACAATATGAAGGCCAATTTCGCAGCCGCTGTCAAAACAAAAATAGCTCAGGTGGAAATTGGTTGCTTCGAAAATTCATGTAGCCTATGTAAATATATATATAAGTTTTTTTTTAGTAAAAATTATAATTTTTGTAAGGCAATCCTAACAATTTATTTTAATTAAATAAATAGTTTTATTATTATCATTATAAGAGAATTAAAATTATTAGATCTTTAAAAATTTTTTTTTTTTTGTATATATTAAAGGAGGCAAACGAACTGGTGGGTCACGTGATGGTAAGTGATCACCACCGTCCAGAGACACTAGCGACATCAGGGACGTCGCAAGTGCGTTGCCAGCCTGTATATGGGAGAAGGAGGAGGGGAAGGAAAGAGAAAGAAGGAAAGAGGAAGGGACGTGGGCCTCCGGCTCTCTCACTGACCGAACGAAACACAACAATGCAAGCACTGTTATTTCACGTCGGTTATCTGTGAGAGGGATGGTACTACCCCGGAGGAGTCGACCCATTCATGCTGAAACCAAAAATAGCTTCAGCGGGGCTCTACCACCCACAGATAATTATTTAGAAATGTTGTTTAAAGAACCGAGCTAGGCTCGGTCGCTCATGTACTATCTATTAATGTAATTAATAGTGCCGTCCACTAAAACTATCCAAAAATGTAAAATGAGTACTTTAAATCATAGATACAAATATATAAGCCTGAATATAGTCATGGAACCACTATATATCATAGTATGTATATCAACAGTACAACGATTTTTTTTTTTTGGACTGATTACTCACGCTTTTACCCTGACAGGCCTTCACAGCTTCACAAAGCTTTAGGGCGAGCGCTTAAAGCACTCAGCCGAAATGGCAATTAGCGCAAGGGTGTCAAATTGGCCGAATCTCGGCATGAGCTTTTGTCTTGCATACAATATCGCAAACCGTGCTAACTAACCATATGAGCTAAGCTAACCTATACATGTATACTTTGTTGTGGCACACATGCGTGCCTTTTCGTGTAATGCATAAACGCGTACATTTATTTCTGATCTGATAATTTTGTCTAAGTCTAAATAAGCAAAAAAAAAAAAGAAAAAGTAGATCCCTTACAAAACCTATGTAATTTGTTATTAAATTATGTTAGTATTGGATATCCACTACGAATCAATAGTAATTTAGTACGGGTGCATAATAGTTAGTAAATAGTAGTATTTCCTGGTCAATACCAAGCTTTTGACTCATAACACCATATCTCATAGTGATAAATATACCTACATTACAAAAAAAAATCTTGAATCTTCCTTTGGCGCGTTAGGGAAAAGCAATGAGAGTGATTTTTTACGATGGGCGCACACTGACACCTAAAAACGACACCATGAAGTTAGTTGGTAATTCTATCAAATTTTTGTAAGAACTGATAACTATATTCAAATGTTTAGAAGACGTATGTAAATAGTGGCACTATTTTTGTAAAAAAATACTATTATTAACCATAGCATGGAGTTTTTGGCGGGATCTCAGTCTGTCATGTAGTGGATTTTATATTTTATTCATAATCTTTTGTTATTAGACTCTATATTTTGTAACTTTGGTGGTGTTTTGCGTAATATAGTTAGTTTATTGTGCATAAGTGAAGTGAATGGAAAATAATACCACGGAGCATGAAATTTTGAGATGCCACAAAAACTCCCTGGAAGATTCTAACAAGGAATCCACCATCTTGTTAGAATATTGACTCACACGACGCTTAATATTGAAATGATCCCACGACGCTTGTAATATTATTGACTACTCGACAATGGCAGTAATAATCTGAAAGATTGATTGCCAAAAATAAAGTGAAAAAAAAAAAAAAAACCATAGCATGCTGAATTATTAATAAGCAATATACAATGAAATCGCTATTTACGTGCCTGTGTGAGCACTTAGTTCTTGTAAACTACCGAACTGATTTTGTTACGACTTTCACTGTAATTCGGAGAATATGTTTCAGAAAATTTATATAAATTTTATATAAATATTTATATTTATATAGATGAAAAGAGAAAAGTAAATCTGTTATAATGGTATTAAAATTTTTTTCTTGGTTACAGTTCGCAGTTACTGTAACGTACCAACAGTTTCAACCGTCGTCAGGTTCAACAAAGGAACGCGGTTTTAATTCTATTTATTGTTTTAGTAAAAATGGCTTTTTGCTGCGATGAGATGAGTAGTAGTCAACCAATTCCTGACGGAAGAGCAAAGTAGTACCCACTATAATATTTAATAATGGATTTCCGCAAAGTAACGCCTTCCTGAATCAAATTACTAACATTTCTTAACTTTGACAAACTGTGAATGTTAAAGCGGCCAATAATTCATAGGATATACAGATACAATAATACATAGGATAGTACAGGTGTCTGAATCACTGGAACATTTATGGCACTAGATTAAAATACACTGCACTATGTAACACAAGAGCGGTTCGCTAATTGTATAAGATTTTTTAATTTATACATATAATAAAAGGTTACAGGGATGAAATCTGTTCATTAATTATTTCAATTTTATGTGTATCGTTGTCTCTCGTTAGTACAGTATGTACGCAATAGCTACTAGATTGATTTTGACAAAATTTGGTATGGTAATATTTTATACACCGGTATAACATATAGGATATACATTATACATATGTATATCTTAATTACAAGAAAACAAACAAAAATAAAGGATTTATTATATATAGGGAGGTTCAATATGTGAACAGTTTTGATGTAAGAATTAACATGCCTCACATCCGTCTATTACATCCATTAAAAATGAACAATCCTATGATTTCTTTAAAAACTGTGTTTATAATTGAAAATTGACGTGGACGTAATCGGAACGTACAGCTAGTAATTGTTATAAAATTGCTGTTATCAGCTACTTTGATTGCGTGGAATTTAGCAGACATTCCTTTATTTAGTTAATTAGTGAATATTAAATTGAAATCATCGATTTTAGTAGAACGGTAGCAATAGAAGAGATTGTTCAACTTGGTCGCTTTCTGGGGATAAAACTATAAACTAGGATGGTTTGGAATTTCTGATTGGGTACTTTCCAAAGCTGGCAAACTTTGCAACTAATTGAAAAGCGATGCGACAACCGCATTGATAAAAACTAGGGATGGACAGAACGGGTCTCAAATTATAAACGATCCACTCTTTCTATTTACTCGGATATATTTAATCAATTCTATTATATACTTACACATGTATAAAGAATAATATTAATTAAAATACCTTATCGTATATATAGGTATGATCACAGCTATTTTACCTTTCCTTTTAAGACACTTGATCCTTGTATAAAAAAATTACATCTTCATTGTATACAAAGTAATTAAAGTTTTAAGAAACATGTTTTTTAAGCACTACGAGTTCAGCGATATTTGTGTTCTTGCTTTAAAAAAGCGGGCAAGCGGTGTGATGCATGCGCACAGGATATAAGATACAACAGACAACGTGAACGAAGTTGCAGGTTGTTAATTATAACAACACTAGCTGGCTCGGCGGTCAGTGTTCCGTCTTGATAAGAATAAAAAAAATATATACCTAAACCTTCCTCGTTAATAATTTTATCTACTGGTGAAAACCGCATGACAATCCGGTAGTTTTTGAGTTTATCGCAAACAGACAGACATGGCAGAGAAGTGTGTTTTATAATATGTTGTGTGAATGACTATTATGATACAGATCTAAATCGCAATATTTCGTATCGATTATAATAGTATTATAAAAAAGTACTCTTAAAGTTTTATAAGACTTCACAGTACAAGATACAATAAAAGATTACGATTATTTATATACGAGAATTTTAGGGAATTCTTTTGTACAATATGTAAATGTAATATAATAAATACTAGAGGTATCGCATATATTTTATCATTATTATTCATTAGTATTGACTATATAACAAATATTGACATTAGTGCATACGTAAGAACTAGGAACATCGCTAGTGTCTATATCAAATTTACAAAACATCAGAATAACGATTATTATTCGTAAGGGCCATGGGCAATTTTTTAACACATTTATACTCACAGATTCCTCATGATTAGTATTGAAAGATACGGTACTCTTTTAAAATAAAGTAATCCTTGATATGTACCATCGTATTAGTATTTTAGGTAGTAATTTCATAATAAAATATACATGGTGTTCCGTAAAATCATACAATAAGGTGTGTATTACACGGAAACATTTTAATCATTTATCAAACACTTGTGAATAACATAGATCATGTTCAATGATCGCAGACACTGAACGCAGTACACGCAAGTACGTACGAGAACACAAGAAGGCGAGAAGAGCATATATCTCACTGTTCTCCAATACTCGAAGGTAAGGGAGAGACTGCTCTCACTCTACCCGACGCAGTGCTTGACTCCACCAATTTTCGTCACATAAAGAGGTTGCAGAACAAAATTTCAAAGCCCACCCAATAAAAGTTTCGCTTTCATAATAATGATATTTAAAAAAAATCTAGATTATAATTACATTTCTACCTTTATTACAATGTTTATCTCCGGTTACACCATAATTAAATACTATTTATAAAAAACAAAAGAAAATAAAAAAACATTAACATATTTTATACAATATTCACCGTTCAAATTTAAGCAGATACTCGTACAATAATAATATCACAATTTTTATTTGCATCTACACTATACGAAGACTTGTTAAATTAGTCATTGTATTTAATTTGTTGAACTTATAATAGCTAAAAGTTTCAAATAATTAACTAAAACAATTATAAGCAGTAAATATTCCGACTGAATGCTCCACTGAATGAGCAAAATCGTTTCCCGTATTGTTCTAAGTGTATATATACTTATATTTAACCACAATCCACAGACAACCGTGGGAAGTGGCAAGTCCTATCACACCTGCGCTTGTCTGTGCTTTAACACGAAAATCAACTTAAGTTAATACCTACATTTCGTACACTACGTGCATACACAGATGTGCAAATAATTTATTCTAGAATCAATAAAGACACGTGATTTTTTCAAAGTATTTATTTTAAATATAATGTAATACTGTATTTAATTAATTTGAACAAAAAAATGCAACCTTTGTATTATGCATACAAAAAAAGTTCGATAAAAGAACAAGCATATAAATTTGTAAAAAATACCCCTTCTTAAAATCTTTAACTAACAGTTAACAGCCGCATAAAGTTAGGTCAAGTTAATATTGCGACACAAAAATAATGCGAAAATCATATCGTACGAGTTCAGCATTTTCATAGAAGTGCTCAGAGCGATTTTTTTCATTTTTAACAAAATTGTAAAGGATAGAACATTTCTATGTTGTTCACAGTTTTACGTTTGTTTAATTGTAATAAATGAGCATATTTAAATTAACGTTGCACAAATTACTTTCCGTTTTTTCCGCACAACGCTCTAGTTAGATGAGAACGTGGTTGTAATGGATTTTCCCGTTTCGATGAGAAGCATTCCAGTGTTACCATTACATTTCCAGCAATTTTAAATTATATAACTAAATAGGACAAAAATTGCATAACTTTATTCATTTTACAACGTTATCTTCTCAAATATTATGTGGAACATAATCAGAAATAAAGTTATTATTCACTTAATGTGAAACTATTTGTTAAATTTTACCACCACCTTTGTAACCACCTTTGAAACACACTGAATCTCTATGATGTGAATGCAAAGGTTGTAAAAATACTAAGAGAGTAAGGGGAAAAAACGGATTTATAACAGATTTATATAATAAAAAAATTCGAGAAGCAAACGATCGATCCTTCTGGTCGCCACCGATTATAGTAAATATTATTGTATCCATTTGTAAAGAAAAAGTAATCGCTGTATGATCATAGGACATTACCGGTGTTATTAATTACGTGTTGAATAATTGCTTCAAAAAGGTTTCGTGTTAAATGCACCGCTCTCGCTAAATGTTCCCCATCCTGCTCTTTTGTCTCACTTTGGTTAGGTTAGGTTAGGTTAGACTTGCGAAAACGGATAACGTATTCAATACGTATTTAACTTTTTTGTATTAACACCGTAAGAATTCTAAAACTATACATGAAGAGTAAAATAAATATACTATAGTATTAACCTTGGTTATACTGAAATAATTAATTATTAAAATAAAAAAAAATAACTTGAAAATAATTTATAAATTGATCGATAATCAATTATTACCTCTTAAGACAAAGCTTTTGCTATTCATATTATTTATTATTTATAATTGATTATGTATTTAAATGTAGCTTCTATCATTCTCCGAAAAACAAGTCATCACAGAATGTACATTTAAAAGATGGTATGTTTATTGAATAACGACATAAGGTGTAGGTGTTTGATAAATTTATTATGCATTAATAAAACCAATTTTTTGGTTGCAATATAACAGAAATTTCAATTTGTGTCCGCAATATTAGGTACAATTCATGCATATTTGTGACATGAAATGATAACATCCCGCTTGAATAGCCCGACGTAGACGGGATCAAGCGGAGGCCGCTCGGACGAATTTAAAATCTATAATCGCTTGACACATATGACAGATTGTGCTCAACGTTCTACCGATACGTACATACGCTGCACATTTGTAGAGATTTCCGATTGACCGGCTCGAGGGTGAACGAAATTTAATCCCTTCAAGTTGAACGAGAATTAAATTTGATTGCGAACTCGTGTTTGTTTTTGTGTAAAAGCTGACGGTAAATAGTTTTTGTTAAAAGGAACGTTTATATACCGTGAAATGTTCATATAAAAATAATCGAATAAAACCTGCAATTAATATTAATTACACTAACAATAAGAGAAAGATTGTATTGGATTTCAATAGTTAGACCGTACTCTTAATTATAAAACCTATTGATGTGAAACATCTATAGGCAAGGGTAAACTTGATTGTTGGCGTGGCGAGACGTGGCGATGCCATGCCATCCGCAAGCGACTGTGCGCTTTCTCTTTTACCAAACTGCGCTCGGATACCTATAGTGTATGCAGTGTTGTTTACTACGTTACACGTGTGTTTCACATCTGCCAGGCGTCCCGTGACGGCTCCTTTTTTATTATATTCCATTTAACGAATAGGGTTTTCGTTTAAATTATTATAACACAGATCTTTTTGTCTATATGTGGCACATATTACTAAGAACAATCCATAATATGTATTACGTATTTTTAAAACGACCTAATTGTTTTTATAACTAGGAGTCGATGTTGAATCATGCTATTAGGAACGTATAATTATAATTTTATAGTATTTGATTCGGTTAAGGGACTGAATAACCCAACAGTTAGTTATGTGTCTTATACCTATCTCACGCCACTAACTTTAACCTACTTACTGATTGGATACACGCCGATAGTTCTATTAATTTTACCTACTATTAAAAAATGTCCAAACGTTTATTTAAAATCATTCAACATTTCTCTTTCTCTTTCTTCTTCTTCAGCCGGTGCCGTCATAATTATTAATGTAACTTTATGACATAAGTATTTCATTAATAATTTCCGTTTGATTGAAATCATATAAGTGTAACTGAATATCTACTGACCCTAGATAATTCGTTTACCGTAATTGAAACTTAAGGTTAAGAGAAAAAAAAATCATTATTATCAACAATTATAAGATGATTGGTTCTGCTAAATGTATTCAGAAGTTTTAAAAGAAGGATATAAATATTTGAAAGACTATAAACATCATCTTATTACAAAATAAAATACGTGTTCAACGCTTGTTTTTTTTTTTAAACACGCTTGATCAAGGTTGATCGCATAAGTGTCTTATCCTTGTCTAGACACGACACCATTTAAATTTAAATATTGGCCAACGCTTGAGCAAGTTGACAGTTATTTGATTATAGTAATTAATTTTTACATATTTTTTTATTTATCGGCAAAAGATTTTTCGTAATATATTATGGATTTCGTGTTAATTTAAATAATTAATTTGAAAGATGGAGGTGAATTAAACGATCTTATATATTCAAAAGTAATTAGTAAATATTCAAATTAATATAAATTATTTTAAATATATGTTATGTTATATTCATGTATATCATTATTAAATATATGTCATAATCAAAAGTAAATATTCATAAAATTAATATTTTTTTGTCCAGATTTGTTATGCAGAATTTGTTATTATTATTGTGACATTTTAATTAAAAGGAAGTAATGTAAATCTTTAGATAAGAAACACATGAGCTTATTATACTAATTAAAAGTGCGTAAATTAGAACAACAAATTAGATTACATACAATGTTCCAGTGTGAAATAACAGTTGTTGTAATTTACTTACGAATCTCCAAATTGTCCAAATCCATCTTGTTTAGTTTAGCACATCTTCAAAATTTATTATACTCACGAAATCCATAATTTACTACAAAAAGTCTTTCTTGGGCGAATAAAAATAGAATAAATCATAACTTAGAAGAGCGTTATACAATGTTTAAATTTAGACAGCGTCTATCTCTAAACAATAATAAGAAACTTTTTTGATTTTTTTAGATAATTTCGTATTTATCATTTTTCTAATACGACCGTTTATATTTACAATTCCCTACCAAAACCACTGTCATCTGGATTCACTAAATTTCATATTTATACCCTTTTTACCTCGTGTCAACACTATATTACGAACAGAAATGGCATACGCACTGGTTTAACTTGCCAGCATGTTATGAAAAACAACCCTACAATAAAACAAAAGACGGTTTGTTTATCCGGAAAATGGCTTTATTAATAATAGTGCTAACAAAACCTATTCAGTCACGTTTCTTTTGAATTACCTACACGAACATGAAGTACGCAACACGCATCTCGATCCGCTACGAATCCGCGTCAACAAGTACCTCTTTGCCCTCCCTGTGCGGATCCCCCTCGAGGGAAGAAACAGTGGTTGGGGTGAGATTCAACTGGTGCAATGCGGCGAACCCTACTCACACCAACTCAGCATTTTAGGGTACCGTGCTACTAAACTCGAAATTTTGTTTGGATTCATTCCTTTCGTTGAACCCAATAATATATTATTTCACATCTTATATAAGAATAATAATAAATACTTATTTCTACACAATGTATCCTAGTCTTATAGATATGGATAAATGCAACAAACTTTTTTAAATGATGACATATTAAACAAAGTCATCAGTCACGTCTGTTCGCGATAAACTCTAAAAGTACTGAACTGATGTTAATGCGATTTTCACCATTAGGTCAAGTGATTCACGAGGAAGGTTTAGGCATGTAATATGTGAAGGTTTTTTTATTATCAAGGCGGGATAATGTCCTCCGTGCTCGCTAGTATGTTATAGATTACGCGTAGATCTTCACATTAGTCTCGAGGGCTGTCTTGTGGATTTCTATTTGAGAGTGGTTGTCTATGTTTGTTAACCGTTTGTTGTGTTTGTGTTTGTGAGGCCATTTGTGTATGGTTACAAAATAATAAAAACACACATTTGTAATGATTCATTTGTTTTTATAACTTTCATTGATATTTATACTTTTCTAAAGTTATTGTGAAATACCAGAAAATTCGGCAACGGCAATAACAAGAAAATTGGAATACAGTAACAGTGCAGATATTTGTTTTATTTTAATGAGTTAAATACGGCGAGCATCAAAACCTTAAATCAGATCTAAATCTCTTATCCTGGCTTAAGAGATTTATGCATTTTGAGATAATTAAACTTCAAGTATCTTTAAAACTAGATTTAACTTATAAGTGGCCTTTGTAATTTAGCATAGTCCATGAGATAAAATATTATAAATAAACTTTACCTTTTTATTTATTCAAAATGGAAATTTAAAAGATTATTTGGATTTTTTAAAATTCATGATACAGAACCCTTAATATATAAAAATGGCTTCCCTTACTTGAGTGTTCTACACCTATTGTGCCTACGTTAACGCGCTTCTCCTCGTTTTTGTATAGAGAAACACCTTAAAGGGGACTATTCGTAATTTTCGCTATTTTTCTAAGCGAAGTATGATGAGGCTTTCAAAGTAATCGCGTTGTTGCCTTAAATAAGTCGAGGCGCGAAACAGATATCACTTAGTTTGATTAAGTTCCGTTGTTGACTTGAAACATAGAAGTATTGAATATGAAATCATTTTTTTTCCATCTGTTTTAACATTGTATAAGATTAGCCATTAGTATTTTTATAGTTAGGTATGATGAAAGTCGAGCATGAATTAATGACGACTGTATTAGAAACGGCCTTCACGATTTAGTGGAGATTTTATTAATAATTTCACTCGCTAGCGTCAATATCGGTCAGTTTACTATCAAAAGAACTTCTATAAATGAGGCCTTCTGACCTATTACTGTTCTTAGCGTTAAAAGCCATAACTAAGCTCTTTTAAACTCTATTTAAATTTAGCCAAGGTAGTAATCAAATTATTCCGCAGAGCGATACCTGTTGCTACGTGGAACTCTGTTGATTTCTTATTAAACGCCAAGGAGAATAACTCCAATTTTATCGATCTTTTTACGGCTAAGTTAATTTCTGATAAATGAAATGTGTAAATATACACTTAGAAATTATGTTGGTCTTGAAAGATTTTCCAGCCATAGTACAATCCGAAAACAACGGGGAACACACGTTTGTATAAAAGCATCTTTCACGTTTCGTTTACAATGGTTTACACTGGTCGGAAAATGATTTTTTAAAAGCCAACTAATAGCCAAGCTGAGTTAGAACGCGACCTGTTTTAGAACGTATAATCAAGTATTTACTATTAATTTTGTACGAAAGGTAAAATATAATTAAATATTAATGAATATCTAAATATGTATATGTAATAGCTAATTACATGAGTTTTATAAAACCTACTTCCAGTCATTTTATAAAAAGAATATTTATCATACGTAACCTACTGTACGACAACGTTCTTAGAATTCCGAAAGCTATTCGTAAAGTTAGAAGTTCACATATTTGTTGGAGAATTATCGATTAAGTTTCAAAGTTACGGAAACTCTAAAGAGATATTCCACGTAACCAATATTATTAGTTAAACTTAACTCTTATTCCTTTATAGGAGTTTGTTCAGTCATGTTCACATAAAAAAAACTATATGAAAGCATAAATATCTGCACAACTTAATTTTATACGTTTTTCACATTCATAGCGCTCTTTGAATATAGAATACCTATATGTTATATATTTTTTTAATATACTATTTTTTGTTTTCATCATATAATATAATTATAATATAATATGTTCGCGTCTCCGTATACATTTTATATAATATCTAGTTCTCATTATTTAATTTTGTCAAATAATATTTTATGATTGCTACAAGTATCGCTTATAATTTTATTTTTCATCAACTTTGGAATGTCATACGCGTATATAAAGTAATGAAATTCTGTTGAAAATACAAAAAAAATACAACTCCCAAAAGTATTATTAACAATTCTTACCGAATGGCATGTACTGTTAAACAGACAGTGTTTTATCAAGTAAAAAAATATATATTTACGAATTTTAAAACGATTTTTTTAAGTTCTTAAAAGCAATAGACAATTGTACTCAAAATTACGTGTTAACAATATTGTTTTAAAAAAAAACATCGTTCTTAGAAGGCAATCTGCTCCGCCGCCCACAGGTTTTTAGATCCTCTTCTATGGATTATATGAATTGCACCTCTCAAAATTGCGGCCTAAGTACATATATACAGTAAGATTTACTTTACCAATACAATAAAATCATAAACTAAAGTAACAACTTCAAATATATCTACCAGAGAATCGAACCTACATTGCGGGGTAATATTATCTGTAACCGCGTGAATGGATGATGGTAGATTCATTTTCTTGAGGAATATCTTGTATTGGGATCGGACAATTTATATGCAATTTAGAGCTTTCAGACTGAAATGATGGCGACGATTGTCATTGTATTATAAATCTCACGGCGGTTATCAGTTATTTTTAAACTATACTAAATTTAAGATCAGGTACTGTGTCGAGAAGTTAATAAATAAAAAGAGAAAAACATGAATAGATAACGAACGACTCTTAAAACGTTTTATATCGAAAATTGATGACACGACTTTTTACTTAGCATAGCAAGGCGCAACTTTGCTGGCTTGTCGTAAATTGAGGTACATTGAGGATCATCCAATTAAAATGACTAAAAAAAGTAAGTTAGAAAGATCGCTGTTAAAAACACTAACCTCAACAAGTTATGATACTTAAAGTATCGCATCCAATGGGAGTTTTTTGTATAAAAATTATATATTTAAAACATTAAATATTTCTATTGCCTTTGTACACTAGTTGGGTTTTCTCTATAATTATAATGAGCTGATACAATATAAAACTTTATAACAATGAAATGTAGTGTATAAATATTTACAAACTTTAATTTACTTTTGCATAGATTGCCAATTACGGTAATTCATATACATATGCCCCAACTTACTATATAACAAATAAATGAGTATAGGTTTGAAGTTTGTGACAAGGAATTTAGTATATATTGTCTACATATTTATTTATATATTAAAGACTGATTATGTTTATAAACAATAAGAAAAATAAAATTACATGTACATACTTATAAGCAGCATTTAATTGTACATAAGATGGTATACCAAAATTTAAATAGAATATGTGTAATTAAGAATAATTATACTGTAAATGTATTGATACTCTTAAACAAATTTAGAAAAGAATACATCCTCTTTTTGGTCCACAAAGAGTTTTAAAAAGAGAACGAAAACCTCAATCGGCTCTTTCGTTTACAAAAAAGGTGCAGTGGTCGTGCGGTTCGTTAGTTTTTTCAACGTTCATTGAGATTGGACATAGATCTATATTGAAGGCACTTTTTACGTTATTTTAAAATAAAACTGGCTGGCACGCGTGACTTTATTCTGATTGAAATATTTTTTTAAATTGGAATTCTATGTTTATAACTGAAATCAATTTGATATTTTATTTTTTAATTGTCACATTGGCATATCTATTTCATACTTGTAATACAATTACTCATCTTTTTTTATCTCTCTTAAATTTTATTTTTACTGTTTAACCTACATGGAAAAGTGTAATGTTACATCTAACAAAGTCTTAAAGAACTTGATCTGCCTGTAAAAGTTTTGGCAAAATAAGTTAGCCAATTTGGAGATTAATGTACACTTTAATTTTATTATTATACTAACTGTTAAAAGCGACTATGATGCGTAAAATTTAACAAAAATATTAGTTTTGTGTAAACGTGTGCGTGAGACGCACTCGGTTCTAGACACACAATTTTTGTCTTCATGAAATTTGCGCGGAAATATTTCTTATTCTAAAATAAATGTAGCCTAAATTACTTCTTGTAACACTAGCTATCTGCCAGTTTAAGTTCAATTACAACCAGCCCAACCATTTCGCAGATTATCTGAAACAAGCCAACAGGCAGACAGACAACAATTTTAAAACTTAGTTTTTCTTGTAAGTACTGTACATAACTTCATATGCATTTATTAAAAAAATGTTATTTTGGTATTGCACAGAAACAATCTATAAGTATTTTTATGTACATTTATTTATTATTTATTTAGTTGCTCATCAACCAACGTGTACTTTATAGAAAATGCCCTAAAGATATACATATCAAAATGAAAGATATTTATTGAGCATTTGTTTTTTAAGGACTTAAAAAGTGGAAAAAATGTAAACAGAAAACACTACAAGAAAGCTTATGTTATATATAAAATTAAATATTTGAAAAATATTTCACGATGAAGTAGAAGTCTTCACTTCGGAAAAATACACGACAAAGAATAAGTGTGATATATAAATATGGAAATTTCGACCGTGACTATGCCCCTGTGTAGTAGAACGGTTTCAAAGGCAATAGATGCAAGAGGGCAATAAAGTGTATCGACTTTTATCGGACACTCAACTGCTTTATTTAAGCCATGAGCGCTTTACACGAGAGTCTTTTTGATTTTATTTTAAATTATATAGCTCAAAGCGCTTTATAGAGTTCAATGAACCTGTTTGTATGTATAAATTTATATACGTCGAGCATTTTCAGTAGAACTTTTTCTTTAACTTCTTATAAAAGGAACCATCGTAAGAGGTAATAATCTGAGATATCTCTATAATTGACAAAAGAGTATAGACTCTTCTTGAGACCGAGAATTTAACAATATATTTTATGATTCCGTTCGAAACCTTAATACATGAAACCATGGTACGGTGAGCTTGAGCATTTTTTATGCCCGCCTGGTTAGTTACTACGCTACTACTACTACGTTTAGTAGGTAGTAGAGCCACGCTGAAAGTATTGTTGGTTTCAGCATGAATTGGTCGGGACGCCCGGCAGCACCGCCCTCTCACAGAAAATCGACGTGGAGTAACAGTGCTTGCATTGTTGCGTTATGTTCGGTCAGTGAGAACGTCGGAGACCAATCTCCCCTCCCCACCCTCTCCTCTCCCTTCCCCTCTCCATTTCTCTCCATTCGCCCAAACACAGGTTGGCAACGCACTTGCGACTCCTCTAAGGTTACTAGTGTCTATGGACAGCGATAATCGACCCGCATGTCTTAACGACCCGCATGTTCATTTGCTTCCTATGTGTCATAAAAAAATACTATTCTTAGGTTGAAAATCTAGCGTTCAAATGTTCAGTAAATGTACTTGAGAACTAGTCTCTCTAAGTTAAGCGTGCTAATCATCTTAGCCCAGATCGTCATTTAATATCTGTTTCTAAAAATAGTTGGACAAGTACGCTTTCACTTTCTTAAGTACGCTTATATATATTTCATATTATATATACAGGTATACATGTGTGGAAAGATGTACTTCGCGAATTAAACTTCAAAATAACGTTACATACATTTTTATTTCGCTCTGAACACGTAATCGTCTTATGGCTTAAACATTCCTACGTTATCTATAATTTATACATGAAACTGGTATAATCTTCCTCTTTCTTTACCTATATTTCGTTTCTCACATATGTGTACACACAAATATATTTCAACTATCACTTAGCCTACTTAATATTATACAAATTGGCGAAAAACGCATATAGAAACGAACTCCACACTGGAACCACATTAAATTATTTTTATTGTGTTATCAACCCCTCTCCCGTAAAACATTCTTAATAATTTAATGTACTTTAGCATAAACTTAAATAAGGAAACTTTCTAAAGGGCCGACATCATTTTAATACCAGAAATAAATAACAATCAGCCATCTCATGTTTAGCTCCGTAAGACAAAAATGTTCTAGGTAATAGTGTTACGTTCAACAATAAGGTATCCAAATTACCGATTTGCCGAACACAGAATTCAAGCGCCATGTCAAGAAATTTCTACGGTTACGTACTTATAGGGTTGGTCAATAGGGCTGAACAATAGTGGCGTCTGGAAGTGACGCACTCTTTATCGAAAATAATAAACGATTGTGAATTCTATGAATTTGTGTTGTTTTGTGTTGTTTATCGAACTTATTACGAGCAATTTTTTATAACTAGGATCTTTGTCAATACTAGCTGACAAAAGTCTAGATTGAATAAAGAATTGTTGATGCTGTGCCTTATAAGTATTTAATATTTCGAAAAATCTATATAAACTTTAATATAATTGTATTGTTTGGTTCTCCTACACTGTTAAAATTGATACTTACGCCATACTTCAATGCATATATAGTTAATTATATATTTATCTAGAACGTTGCAATGTAACATTTTCGATGCGCGGGAATCTAATTGGTTCGCTCAACAAATTACCGCGATTACTGATTTGTTAACGGTTGGTAAACCACGATCCAACGACAAAATGACCAAAGCTTGTCTACCTATTGAAAAATAGATGTTTGTATAGATAAAGGTCGATAAACTCTCACTTAAGTGTTTTTCAAAGTTAAAGTTTTTAGCATAGAAATAAAATGTATTTTTTCCATTTTATAGCGTTATTCATAAGAAAAAAAAATTATTTGAATTGTGAAAATGATTCAATATAATACATAAATATACCCCTTGGCTTACTTTCTTGAAATAACGCACAGCATATGTAAGCCTAAAAATGTATCACAAAAGTAAAAAAATATTAAAGTTTTTTATAGAAAAAATATACACTTTGTATTTACTACGTTTAAAATGTTTAACATATAAAAAGTAATTAAGAACTGCCTTAAGACGACCATTAATAACAATTTGTTAATGTTATATAGCCTAGGTAGATATTAATGTGAGTAAAAGCTACCCACACTGGCAAATTTAGAAATAATAATTAAAAATTAAATTATAAATAATATATAGACGAATAAGTCATGTCCTATTGCAATCGTCAATGAATTTAGCTATGTAAGCCGATAGTAGATATCTGTGATAAATTTGCTGCTCACTCAGAAGAGTCCATTATAATAATTATACCGTCGTTTAAGCCCAGCGTCAAAGTGGATTACATCCATTTAATTAAAACGTTGCATCGCTTGTTAGCTTGATTGAGTATGAAGCAGTGCTTCTAAATTATTATGCTCATGCACTATTGGTTAATATTTGTTATGGTATTTTCATTATAGACGATAAAAGTACGAATTTTCAATTATCTAAATAATCAACCAATTGGTATTTTGAAAAATATATACACACTTATATAAATAGACATTCCCAAGCCAACCTCACCTGCACGTGGTGCACCCTGCTGAATAACGAACGAGGCAATGGCGAAAGCGGGATGGTAGGGTTTTACAGCCCGACTGGGTCGCAACCACCATGCATATGGCGAAAAAGCCTGTCATAGTGACTCGCTTCTGCGCGTCGCGTTTTGCGATCAACCTGTGCATATCCAGTACCGGGTGACTTTTGTCATTATGGCCGGCATGACAGCGGCGAGCAGTGATGATCCAATGATCTAATCTGTCTTTCGGTGGTCACCACTGTTTTTGGATTGTACTATGCTTACCATCAGGCAAAGTGCAGTCACTTTGTCGTGCTGCAATAAAAAAAAGACATATTGTATATAAAATATTTATAATACTAACTAAAATTGGATGTTACTTTCAATTTAAATGATTTCGAAAGTTTATTTGTAGTCTGCCCTCTTTACTAGGCTATAAAAAGCTATCCTACAGCCATTCCTTGATACAATTAATTTGTACACAAAATTTCATTAAAATCCGTCTAGTCTTTATAATATACTTTATGAACAAATTACTAAATGAAACGTAGTACAATTTATGTATCTACGTAGATTAATTTACTATACATTCACAAACATAGGTACTTACTATACTTTTGCCTGGTATTTGTTAAAATATTTTATAAGATTTTGTACATAATTTAGAAAATATTTAATTTCAACGATAAATTTGATATAAAATCGAAATTATTTACAATACAAATTTCAAAAAACCTTAATTTCTGACACTGTTTTTATTTCATACATTTAAAGTTCACCACCATTGGAAACAGATCATAATATTTAAAAAGTTTCAACATTATTGAGGTTTGCTAAGACATAGACATCTATCATAATTGTATAACTTAAATAAAACCAACACTATCCTTTTTTTTCAGTAGCTGCCAAAAAAAAAAGAGAAAGTCGATTGACAAACACAGGGACAGCCTTTTTTCTCGAACTCACTACGTTAATGACCTAGCAAAGTCTTCTTAACAGCTTTACCGGACTACTAAGGCGAACACCTTTTTTTTTTACCTGGGGAAATCCCTTATGGATACCCACCCTCCCGGGGGGAGGGTAGGTTATGTCTGACTCGCACGGACTAAAACCCCACGATGTACGTCTTCGGCTATGGTTGGGGCGGCACGAGATCTCTATAGACTTCATCGTGCCGCCCAGGCGGTTGGCCCAGCAGCAGAAGTGCCGCGAGACGACCTCTTCGCAGAAGGAGGCCATAATATTCCATATTCGCGATCTATCTGAGTTAACCAAAGCTAACTATTCATACATATATGAATTGTTGGAACATATATATGTACCAAACATACATACCTCAACAACTCTTATATATACATATATCGTATCGGATAATTTTCTAAACTATTTCATTTCGATAAAGGGAAAAAATTAAATCCTTCCACTTTCATGTGTAAGCATGTGTGTGTGTACGTGTTTGGAGGTGATAAGTGTAATGTTGTTGCATTGTTGTAAAATTTTGTGTCATTGTATCGTGCGAGCAGCGCAATCCAGGGCTCCGCGCCGCGCCGGGGGAACATACCTAGGTTTGAGCCGCTGCCGAGGAGGGCGACACAGAGACAGACGCATTATGTACTGAACTGTTTTATCTACGCCTACTAATATATGGAAAAGATTACAAAGAATGAAGCTATTAAATGTGTTCTAGGATAAGTTATATACATATATATAAAGCGAAGAAAAGTTTATATTCCTTATTATGGTCGGGTATGACATCGGAACGATAACTATTAAAAATTAACAGTCACAAATTTTCAAGGTCATACGTAAGAATTTAGAAATCTGAATAGAGTTTTATAACTCTATGATGCTAAGGGAAATCATTTTACACTTTTAGTTCGCTTTAATTGTGTGGTATATTAAAACCCTTTTTTTAATTAATAATCATTTTATTTCTAATATAAAGAAAAGGTTTATTGTTATTATCAAATTTTACGTAATGCATTTTAAATATCCGCGTACATCAATTTAAATGTTGAACAAGAGTAAACATTTTGCAAGGCATACGAGAGTTTGCTAATTCCTAACCTGTTCAGATTAAAAAGTAACTTATAAGCTAATTATTTAAGTTTGCCGGCGTGGAGCGTTCCAACCGGTAAGGTACCGTTGACAAAAATGTAATATTCTTTTTAATATTTATTAACAGGAATGGTAATAAGTATATCGATAATAAACACATTTAGTATCCATAAATATTTAAACAACACTCAGTACATTATATTTTAATGCTCTTGATTATATTTCCCATCTTTTCTTTTCTAATTATTTTATAGATAAAAACAATTTCCCTTTTTTATGTAATAATGTAAGTTGTATCGATATAATAAAGCGTTGTAACTATTCAGCCTAGTATGTTCCTTCTTATTATATTATTTATCGGACTGTTGCATTATCCAAAATTCTAAATAAATAATCGTTTTCTATTCATTATGATATGATATCAATAAAAGATATCTACGAAAAAAACAGTAAAAAATAGGTGCAAAAATATTAAATTATTCTTGTTCGTTATATACACGTATTGATAAATTTCGTTCAATGTTTAAACAAAATTAACGAAACTCTTCCGATCGCGTGTTATCACTGTCTACAAAGTATTCTTTTTTCCTTTAAAATGACCACTTTCATTATTATCTATTCATGGTTCTATATTATATTTCAAACACATTCCATTTTACACATTTTACGCCTAATTTTCATACACAAACATACCCATGACCAAATGTTTTTATGATTGCGTGAACGAAATCGTTATATATGGACATTGTTTTCTTCTTATACTACACCTAAAGAGGTTACATTTATAAAAAAAAAAATTAAAGAAAAACAAATTTAAATTAAAATACAGTAATAAAATACGAGAACGGGATTTCGTTACTGTCGGTACTAAGAGAAGATCGCTCGAGGCGCCGCTGGAAAACGCGTCTGAAAGTGATTGCCACCTACCTAGAAATAAACTATTGAATCAACTGTGCAACCTCCGTTCTTTTTGTAAGCTTTTTCTTTAGTCGCGCTTAATAAAATGACAGAGCTAAATCTAATCGTAAATACATGCAATCTAATAAAAATAGTGGAGGCAGTCTTAAGAGTTACCGACAAAAGTGAAACCACAAAACAACGAAATAACCGTGTTATTTTTTGAATTTTTAAATGAATTATAGTATGAATTATATTAATTTCATAATTTATATATTGAAAACAATTTACATTAGTCTGGTTTTCACATCTATTAGCACTACGAACAATAATTACATATATTTTTATACAGTTTATTAATGAACTAACTCACCTGAGCCCACTTCGTTATGCGGTGAAAAAAACTACTTTTTGTGACTTAAATATAAAAGTTAGATATATGGTGTTGCTGACTTTTTTGTAGGCATTATCAAGCTCTACAACTTTTATTTAGAACTTAATCACATATCTCTCAACGTTAAGGCAGCATTCATAAGAAACGTTTTCGTTCAGCCGTTTTTTTCCGACTTACTTTGCAAACCCGACTACCACAAAAAATTCTTTTTATTTTTCGGGTTAATATATAGCCTATGACACTCACAAATAATGTGGCTTTCTATTGATAAAAGAATTTTCAAAATTGGTTTAGTAGATCTACATATTTTATACCTCCTACACCTCGCAAACTTTGCCTCTTTATAATATAGGTATAGATCAAACATATTGCAATACAAAACATCAATATTATACGTACACAGGCAGCTATACTACGTGTCGATAGTCTGATGCAATCCGCGCAAACGCAAAACTGGTCACGTTTTACTACCATGTCATGACGCGAAATCATAACTTTATCTCCTGTCAACAATACCGCTCAAGGCGTCTATAGAAGCTTTCGCTTTAAGAAGACTGGTCACCGATAAGAAATTAACAATCATTTTAAAGATAATACCTCAGTTAATAACATGTTCTGCGAATTGATCGAAGTTAATCGAAGTTGGAAGGAAGACATCGTGTAGCAACCATGATATGACGGTAGAGCATTTTCTAAGACCTCCTGGTTTGCTACAACTCTTAGATTGAAAATCGCCAAGATCATTTTGGTATGTTCCGACACATGACAGCCAATTCTCTCTAGTTTAGCTTGTTTACCATAGTAGACCGTGTAGTCCGGTGAAGGTGTTAAGACCTTGGTGGGTCAATAGCGTAGTCAGATCGAGAAAAAAAAACTATAGTAGACCATAACTTCATTTAACCCTTTACACTCAAATTTTTTTTTATTCATATACCCAGCAACTTGAAACCGCGATTGTCTGCTTTTATCGAGAGCATAACAATCCGCGATCCGCAAACGTCATTTCTCACAAATATTTTAAATGACTCCGCATTAGGGATGTTAAAAAATAATCGATTTTTAATTAAATCGATTTTTATTTTATTATAATCGATTTTTTATTGTCGATGTTTATTTTCATATTAATCGATTTTTTTAAAATCGATTATATAAATTACGCATTTTAATCGATTTTTATAAACATCCATGCGAGGGATGAAAAAAACTCAAAATAAGTTCATTATTATTTACAATTGAAGAGTGAGCATAGTGATATAATATGTTTGTAAAAATTTAAAATGTTTTCTAGCCGCAAAACACCTAAAAGCGGCTGGCGAAAGTATTTTATAACGAAAAAGAATAATACTACAGTAATATGCATGTCCAGCTCGATAGAATGAAAAATTTTGTAGTGAAACTACAAATTTAAAAAGAACATAGAATGAAAACATCCCACTGCCTTACAAGTAACATGAGTTACTATATCTTATAATGATTGTTGTGGTTCTTATGACAGCCAAATACCGCTCTCTGTAAAATTAAAACTTTCAATAAAACTAAAAAGGTCTGTCATGCGAGTACAACATGTTTACTAAAAATGTCTTATGGTAAACTCGACATCGATAAGTTTACAAAACTATACATTATTATTGAAATTATCCAATAAAAAAAATTCTTCAATTTTAATTTTCTCAGTCACACTATGATTAATATGAAAATTTAAAAGAGAACTTCATTGTTTTGAATTTTACAGTTAGAATTAATAATGTTGTCATTTTGTGAGGATGTTTATAATTTCATTTTTATTACGATATAATGTTTAATAGTACTAAAAATTTCTATGGTATTTAGTTTCTATATTCTTTACCTTGAAAGTTTAAAAGAACATTCACTTTTATTTTGTTTTGAACTGGTTATTTTTGATACGTATAATTTTATGTGATTCTTAATCTGATAAATTGTTATTTTTAATCTTTAGGTTTATTATAGGAATATGGAAAGCATGTCTATTTTTAAATATTATAAAAATCGATTTTTGAAAAAATCGATTATTTATTTTCAATAAAATCGATTTTTAACAAATCGATTATTATTTAAAAAAGAAAAATTGATTCCTAATTAATCGATTTTTTTCATTAAACTCACATCCCTACTCCGCATGATATTAATCTATACTATTGTTATAAAGAGGTAAAGTTTCTGAGTTTGTGACGTTGTAGGGGGTAATCTCAATAAGTACTGGTCCGATTTGAAAAATTCTTTCAATGTTATCTTATTTATATATCATCACGCTAAGACCAATAAGAGCGGAGCACCAATGAAGAATGTTTAAAAATTTTTTTTCCCTCTTGAGAGCTTCCGCTGCGTGTTAACGTTAGCCCAAAGTATATATTCCTCGCAAACAAAGTCGCGGGAAGAGGCTAGTGAGACATAAGATGAGTTTGTAATCAACGCTAAAAACTAAAAAAACATTTCATTGCATATCGCTTCTATCATGCCGGTGTGCACGTTTCGCGTTAGATACACTGGCTGACCCCAAAACGTGACAAACCAAGAGAATCACTGTAATGAGCATATTACCGAGGTAGTTGAAATCTAGGCAAATACAAATAATATATACTCCGTTTGTTTATACAGAACGTCTCGTCCGACAGGACGTCCAGTCGTGTCACTATTGTGTGTTACATCTAATGTATGGTAATAGTGAACCAATCAGAAGATGTGTGTTACTTCTGATACGCTACGCATGTTAACATATTTATATAACAAATAAGTATTTTTGACGTAAAGCTGAATGTGTTTATTTTTATTGGCGGCCCGTTCCGTTCTTTGTCTGTGGAATTTTCGTGGTAAAATATATTTTTCATTGTATAGTTTTAAAATTGCCTGTTTATTTAACGAGCTTGGGCACAAAAGCTTCGTTAGCTGCAGTATACGTCGATGTGTGGACTTTTATGAGAATTTATTACGTTGGCAACATTGCGGGGTATTTTATTAATTTGCGTGCTTTTACGTACGAAATAATTTGGACTATTATATATTCATAAATTCATTACAAATTTTAACAGAAAAAGCATTCAAACGCAGTACGACTGTGAGGATAATTTTTTATCTGGAACGAAAACATTTACTTAATCTTAGGTCCTAACATATGAAAATCAGCGTTTTGTCGCGTAGTCAATAATATTACAAGCGTCGTGCAATCGCTTCAATATTAAGCGTCGTGTGAGTCAATATTCTAACAAGATGGTGAATCCCTTGTTAGAACCCTTCAGGGAGTTTTTGTGGCATCTTAGAATTCCATGCTCCATGGTATTATTTTTCATTAATTTCACTTATGCACAATAAACTAACTATATTACGTAAAACACCACCAAATTTATAAAATATAGAGTCCAATAACACAAGATTATGAATAAAATATAGAATTCACTACATGACAAACTAAGATCCCGCCAAAAAAGTCATATACTACAGCTCCGTAAGATCTGGCCACACGATTACGGCAGACAGACAATTGTAAACCATGATGAAGAAGCTAGCCGAGAAACAACAAAGATTGGTTAATTTATCTAGATCACTGTTATATCAAGACAACCAAGACCCCATACTTTACGACATTCCAAATTAGAGAAACTATGGCTGGAGTGTCTCCGACACCCAATATTGCGACAGACTTTGCTCCAACATTTTACCACTTTTTTCGGAATTTGTACAATTTCCTGCAAGAAAAAAATATATTTCATATGTAAAGACCTAACACTTAGGTCACTATACGTTTGTACAGTAACATGGATTTGATTTGTTTGAAATATCTAGATGATAAATTTTATTTATTTATTTTAGGGTCGTCAACATGACAATACACTAGTAAATATATAAAAAGTAGGACTATTATGATTCATTATAAATGTAGTCATATTTATAAACAATCACGGCTTGCTCCAACACTTAATTAAATATTCATAAAGTAAATATTAATCGATTTATTTACTATTTATATTATTTATCTCCCGGCTTTAACAATACGACAAAATATTTTACTGGTTTTTAAATTAACTATTGGTATTTATCGACTTCTGAAAGTTCTAGTATATTATATATCGTTATAATTAGCATAGTTGTTAAACTCTAAATAATCCAACGGTGTAAATACATGACTTTATAAAAACGATCGTTTTATTCATCTTCACACTGCAGCTCTATACAAATATAGAAAAATTGAATGCCAACTTTTAATTAATCGAATGTTACACGAATTTGGTATATATTCGATTTATCAATCGGATGGCGCGGAGCGGCGTGAAATAATCAAGTTAACCAAACAATTTTTCGATAGCCCATTTTAACCACCCTTGCCGCGCATTCAACTCGTGCAAATTTTTGTAAAATGATTTATTATGATTTTAACCCCAGACACCGCTCATACCCAATTGAAATTAACTGTATTGATATATAATTTTATACACCTTTTTGTTTTTATTTCCGTTATTTTTTAAAATTAAAACACATTAATCGGGTATTATTGTAGTAAATGAAACAGTAAATTATTATTTTGATATGATATTTATTTCGTAAGTAGAAATATAAATTTAATTATTAACAATGAAAGTAGTATTATTTTCTTTAGTCACATAAATAATAAGCAACTTATTTATATTCCTTACTAAATTCATTTCTTTTTCCTATTTAGGGCTACAATAGAGAATCATTATCCATAATTTCTAACTAGACCACAGACTTATATTGCTTTTAGAATGTTTCGTCATCGAAACGCAGGCATCACAAAAGGAATTCGAAGTTTATTTACGTCATACATTACACCTATTTCATATAAGAATAGTCTCCGTTGCACATCGGGTTTATTGATTATCTTTTATAAGTACAGTCAACACCAAAATTCCAATAAGAGCACTCATCTCATCTTTGCTACGATTATTATCACAATCTTATAGTTTGTCCATTTTCCAATTGCTTCTATTACGTGATTAGTCATGAATTGTTCAAATAATCGTAGTAGATCTATTTATATTGTTTACGATACGCGATCCTCTGGTAATACGTACAATAATTATTACAGCTGCTCTATTTGAAATTCCGTCTTTGCTTATAGCCCTTTCTACATAATGTACTGCAAATATTAAAAATATATTATGATTATTAAACAGTAAGATCTGTGTTCCACAAGCTGTGGTAAAAGTTACAGACAGTATAAAACGAAACGAAACGTCGACTATTTACGTAATAAATCAGAAGATAAGATACTTACATTCGAGATCTTCTCATCTCTTTACATAAATCGACGAAAACTATTTTTTTTTTCAACAGACTATGCTATTGATCTAGGAAGGTCTTAACATAGATCGAGAAAAAAAAGTAGTTTTCATCGATTTATCTAAAAAGATGAGAAGATCCCGAATGTAGGCATTTTCATAATTTTAGATAAACTGACGAAAACATTTTTTTTTTTCTCGAGCTGAAAAAAGACATTTTTCTTCGAAAACTAAGTTGATCAACGACATAACAAGAATAAGCGCACGCGTCTTTAAAATATAGCCATATCTTTGTTATGTTCGTGGCGAGGGCTAAGTGTAGTTTAACGGCTCAAGAGGGTGTCGACCTTCAAACCGCTTTTGGCAAATCTTGACCGGAAACCTTGAGTCCGTAAGCAGATTACAAACGTGCGCAACCCAAATTGTGAATGTAACAGCAGCTACTAAGAACTGGCATTTTTTTTATCATAGCACAGCAAAGTAACTGCACTGTGCCTGATGGTGAGCACAGTACGATCCAAAAACAATGGTGACCACCGAGAGATACGCCATCCCTCGGCGGTCGCCGCTGTCATGACGGCCTGCGTAAATGTCTCTTGTATTTTATCTCATTAAACATTTTAGTTTACGTGTTTGTCGCGATGAGTGTCCTCAAGAACCCTTTAACATTACTTTTTCCTTCCTTCTATTTCATAGACACAGCGGCTCGTCTACAAGCAGCAAATAAACGGTAGCCTTCTTTTTAGCACGAATAAAGAACTACGTAGATTCTTATCTTCGTTATTGGAATTGTCTTCTGTTCACCGTATTAAATTCTTCCTACAATATGACTTCAAACTTTAAATAAGACGTCTGGAAAATATTTTGCACAGTATCTATATAAGTTCACTACCAATAGTATCTGTCATCGGGTCTTGTACTAATTAGCTGTTGTTGCTTACTAATGTTACTTACTAGCAACTTATTACAATTCTGTGTGGTTATTTTGCATAGCTAGAAGCTAAAAGGCATATATAACCAGTACACAGAAAACCGACGTGAAGTAACAGCGCCGGAGACACCTCTCCCTTCTCCTTTTCTCTCCCTTCCCCCTTTCCCTTCTCTCCATTCCCCCAAACACAGGCTGGCAACGCACTTGCGATTCTTCTGGGGTTGCTAGTATCTATGGACGGCGGTGATCGCTTAACAACAGGTGACCCACATGTTCATTTGCCTCCTAAATTATATTAAAAAACAACATTTCTTATAAATAAAAATAATATACAAATTCGTTACGAAAGTAACTTTTAAATATGAAACTACTAAGCAAATGTTTTTAATTTCAATATTAATAAAATTACCTTTATTTTTTTTTTAATAAAAATAACAACAAGAAATTCTTACTCCTCTTAATATCATAAAAATAGATCATTTAAAGTTGATAATTTTAAACGAGATGAGGTATTCTAAAACTTTATAACTTTTGTATAACTCGAATCCAAGCCCATTTAATAATGTTACAGTATATTTTAAATCCCATAATAATATTACGTAAGTTGTTTCTGAAAAGAAAATGAAATAAGAGGTAGACAGCGAGTCGCCTCGACCGCCAACAATTCTTTCAACTATTTAAACGGTACCACTTCAATCCCTTTAGCGAGTAATATCCGTCTACGGGCTTAACACAAAGACTCTTTGCTGTTTACTTAATTATTTCTCCTTCTTATTTCGTGTACCCAGTCTGGATTTAGACGATTGCTTTGTTATTTAGTTGTTTCTGTGGAGTTGACTCTTGGGAAATGTATTAATTATACTTTCAAATGGTGACTGAATTCCTATTGCAAAGAGTTACCTATATTTTTATCGTATTATTAGTGATTTGCTTTATTTTATATTGAGAAGAAAGCTCATAATAATTTTCGACTTTGATAATTATTGCATTATGATAATTAGTTTTATAAAAGAGCTAACGTCATCTATTTTACAGTTTAATTGTAAGAGCCTCGTATTTCTAAATATATAATTGATAATTAGTTTTTATGAAACATATGGGTATAGTAAATATAAAATTACATAATATATTTGATTGAAGAAGGCGTTACTTTGCGGAAATCCATCATTGAATACTAAGGTGGATGCTACTTTGCACTTCCGCCTGGAATTGATTGACCACTACTACGTCTAAACGTGTTTCGCTCCATCACGGAGCATCATCAGATCGATGTTGGCTCTTCCGTTGCGAGTTCCGCTCGTTTAGACGTAGTAGTGGACAATCAATTCCAGGCGGAAGTGCAAAGTAGCATCCACCTTAGTATTACATAATATACACAAAGTGATAGAATAAGGTCAAATGTGAATATAATTACATAGTAATGGATTGAATGCACTCGAATGTATGTTTGTTTTGCAATGTATAAACTAATTCCAAATTTCCCAATCATCTATAATTAATAAATTCTGTTTGTTGAAATTTGCACAGCACGTTTGTTTCTGAACATTCTGCAAATATAAATCAACTTCACATTTGCTTTTCAATTCAATTAGCCTCACTATTTGATTTCATCTGAATAACCAAATACCAAGTAGTGCGCAAATATAATAATCACAGACTATAAAAAACGGGGTATAAAATAAAATAGCGATTGGTGGCAAAAGATTATGCTAGTCACCTGAAGGTGAATTTTCACCGCCGCCAATAGACACCTGCCACTCGACGTGAATCACAAAAACGGAACCGAAACGATCTTTGAGAAATGTGTTGAGGAATTTGTTTCTTGAAAGTTGGAAATTTCTTGAAATTATATTGGACCGGAAATACCGCTGGCAGTTCATTCCAGAGAATCGGTGACCGTGTAAAAAACGGACGAGTACACCGCACACTAGACGACTTGCAACCATCGAGATTAAACGGATGGAATTTCAATTTGCGGCGAGTCGAGATCATTATTTTAACCAGTAACATTTAAACGATGGAATTAGCTTAATATGCAATTTTTAACTGCCATTTTAAAAGTTAAAGATAGATTATGAAAAACTTAACAGAGTTTTTAATTCTTTTATTGATAAAATAAAGAACTTCAGTTAAATCAAAGTTTAAGATATGTACTTTATCAAATTTAAACCCTAAGAACGCTTGTTTTAACATAAAAACTACTACCGGTGACACCAATTTTTTGATGAATGCTTCGTTATAAAATTTCTAGTCAAATGTCTACTTATTTATTTATACTTCATTTATTTCAATAATACCGACCCTAAAACATGGCTAAAGGTTTACATATTTAAATAGTGAGATACACGTTAGTATCGAACATTTCAATACTATATCTGGCAAACCGACCAACCTAGGGAAGCGCCAGACGTTTACTCAGTTTATTGGAATAAAAATTAATTGAAAATGATTGTTAAAGTTATTCCAACATTAATAAAAAAATAATTACTACTGGTTTTATATACATTAAAAAAGCATTTTTTTCAAGTTTGATCTTAATTTTAACAAAAATCACTACATCTAACATTTTATTGTGGATTTCTTCGATGCAAAAAAAAAACTATTCCCAAAAAGTTCAAACTTTACCAATGTCTATTCTTTAGAAGTCTATAACTTGACAAATTAACACAATTTTTTCGTTGTCCACTTCAAACGAAATACCCCACTTATCAATTCTTACACACTTCTTTATACTTACTCAAAGATTCCAGTAACTTACTTATTGAATTTAACCATTTAGAAACAATTTAAAAATTATGTGAATTTACGTATATATGTTGTACCATTAATTTATTTCACTTAGTTATTTCTTTACAAGACTTATATAGTTAGGTTACTCCTCAATCTTGTTTTAAGTAATGTAACAACCCACGGTATATGCAGTTCTAAATATTAGATCTACAGCAGCATTCTTTTTTATAACTTTTCCTTAAACATTAACATCACTATTTTCAATTATGAATACATATTACGTATTATCTATACGTAGTATTTTTTTTAAATTAAAATTGGAATAACTTCAGCAAACGTTTTAAATTAACATGTTAATTGGATTAATTTAAGCCCAGATCTAAAAGGAAATGGCTCTATGGTTGTATAGTATTTTACTGGATGTTTTTTTTATACTATTCAAGAAAAAATTGTCACTCTCTCATGTGGTCGAGACCCACTTCGATTATTCGTTTTACATGTATTATTTTTTGTAATGACGCAGAAAAAAATAAAAAGTCTTTATTTAGCAGAAATTGATTTATCAAGGCATAAAATTGATATGTACATTAGGAACCTATCAAATAACTCAAAATTATCTGATTCGTTCGACAACACTTTTATTTTTGATCGCTACTTCCATTTAAACTTATGCTTTACGATTTTAGGTATTAGGTATTTGTGATAGTAGGTAATGAGTATAGGAAATATTAATTTTATTTTGTAAAATTAATTTTGAATTCTATTAAGGCTTATATACAAAATTTATTATTATCATTAATCAATCTTAATGACTACCTTTGTTACATAATGCAGCGAGTGAAGATTTATATGTAATAGTTATTTGGTAAAATTAATAAGATTAGATTATGTTTGTTCTAGGTTACACCGAGGAGCAGCCTTCCACGCAATTCACCGCACAGCTACCTAATGAGGTGAGCCCGGCCCCCGCCGGCACCGCCTCCACCCCCGCACCTCAGCCGGCGCCTCAGCCCCTCTCCTATGCACTTCTGCAGCTCTCCAGTCCTGATTCGACAGAACCGCCTTTCCTCCAAGTACAGCTCCAATCTTCGCCTGTCTCCTCTCCTCCGCCACCGGCGAGCGGCAAGTCCATCTCAATGTGCTACACTAGTACCGGCACGCTACTGTCCCTGCCGCCGAAGAAGAAAGATATCTACCGCCCTTACTGCCTAAGCGATCGCGCCGCACACCCTCACCGTGCTGAAGAAGACCTCAATGCGGCGCGTGCTATATTAGACTTAAGCCAACACGCCGTTTATTTACCGAGCCCCCCAAGAGCGGAACCCGCACCACCTGAACCTCCGGCTCCTCCACCGGAGCCACCTGCACCGGAACAACACAATGAACGCCCGCGTGAAACTGTCGCCTATACTTACGACGCGTTCTTTGTCAGTGACGGGCGCTCCAAACGACGTAACTACGTTAACACTCCAATCGAAACCACGCCACAGCCTGAACCTAAATCCAAATATACCTGCAGTGAATGCGGTAAAAGATACGCTACATCTTCAAATCTGTCCCGACATAAGCAAACTCACCGCAGCTTGGACTCTGTTTCAGCAAAGCGATGCGGCGAATGCGGTAAAGCATATGTATCGATGCCCGCACTCGCTATGCACGTGCTCACCCACCAACTATCACACGTATGTGGTGTATGCGGCAAGTTATTCTCAAGACCTTGGCTTCTCCAAGGACATCTGCGGTCGCACACTGGCGAAAAACCGTATGGATGTGCGCACTGTGGAAAAGCATTCGCTGATCGCTCCAATTTGAGGGCACACATGCAAACGCACTCCTCGGATAAAAACTTTGAATGTACACGATGCCACAAAACGTTTGCGCTCAAAAGTTATCTTAACAAACACCAGGAGTCGGCGTGCGTGCGCGATGAAGACGACGGGCAGCAGTGCGAGCAATCCGCTGCCACATCTGGATAAATACGTGCAGATGTGAACTGACGCAATAAGGGACCTTACTTTAGCCGAATGGCACATAATTAAACATTAAAGTATTAATATGAATTTAGCTAAACATAATAATAATATAATATATATACAAAGTTATAAATAAGAAGCGCGCTTGTCCGACCTGGGTCCGGAAGGACCGAGGTCAGATACAGCGCGGTGTAATCAAGCAATGTTTCGCAAACAACGAATAATGTACGACCCCGTAGTGCCGTGACTGCCACGATAGGTAGGCCATAGTGATTTAGCGGCCTATGTCCCGGTAATGTAAAATGTTAAGATGTATATAGTTAATCGTCGATAGAATATACCCTTATATACATAGAGTATTAAAATATGAATGAAAGTAATATCTTTTGTAGGTGATTTTTACAACCGCAAAGTAGGTTAGAGCATTTTACGGTGTAAGTTTTGCGTCGAGATGCGTGAGCCGAGCGCCGAGTTTGTCGGTGGATGGAGATCGAACGCCCGGACGCGTCATGACGTCCTTCTCGGTGAAGAACTTGCCAAAAATTTCCGTCCGAAGATCCGCACATACGCTACCGCGGCCACATACTGTGCAAAAAATAGCGGTGCGTTTAAAATAGTGCAAAGGAGCACCACTACTGTGGTACCGGCCCGCGACAGTGCCTTAGCGGTGACTGCACGCCGCATCCGCCACGTCGTTGTCTTGTACCGTCATTTTAACTAACATTACAATCTCAAGCTATTAATAGAATATTACAACATATTGTACATGCACAATAGTGTCAAGATTTACTAAGTTAGCTTTTACACTTGAGGATTTCTAACCTGTTTACGGCTTATTACCATTAACACGTGTTACATGATAATTATAATTAGCAATACGAAATTAATTGCCAGAATGGGCAAAAACCCTTGATGAGATTGTATGATAAAAATAGCGATATTTTGCCAAGATTAAAAGACGCCGGATTTTCACTAAAATTGATTTTCGAATGTTAACAAATAGCCTAGTAAAAAAAATTATACATAGAGAAAAGTTACTGGACTATTATTATTACATATTACATAAATCATGTAACTTTTCCGTCATTACTACAGTCTAATACCGACATATTTTAAAAATAAAAATTAGCAAAACAGAGTACAAGTAAATCAAAACAATGTTATCCTTAGAAATAGCTAGTATAGATGCGTATTGAACAAAAGGCGGTAGACAGGCGCACCTTGTGGTACTACAAGGCATGGCCGCGCGCTAACAGGAGAGCCTTTCTTACGTGAGTTTTAGATAACGAGTCACACGTAACTGGCAATAAATTAATTAGTATAAGTTAGATTTAACGATAGTATAGTGAATGAGAGCACGTGGTGTTCGATGATAAATGGGTATTCGAAAAGCAATAATAATGTAGGTCTAGTAAAGTCGCGCACCGCTGTCGAATAGACGCAGCAAGACTTATTATCTATTATTACCCCTATAGCTTTTCTTAGTATTTCCTAGTAGTTGTTTTCAGTCGCGTCAGCTCCACATTCACATTTGTTAAAACATCTAGAACTGTTTATTAATACGAGAAGAGTCATATATTATATATATGTACATGTAACACCGTCTATAAAATAAACTATACATTAATTTCCTTTTAATTGTTATCGAGAAGTTTGTTTACATTCATACGAGATTGCGCTAAATAATTTTATAATATTAACAACTGCGAAACAAACTTCCGAGTTATTTACTCGCAGATCCATGGAGCAAATATTTTATTAGTGGAGTGAACTCGACGCTAACCAAATCCATTAGTGCCTCGAGAATATTAAATTTTAGTCAGTTTCGTTTAACCCATTCTATACGCAGTCAATTAATATTTCTTTAAAACAAAAATAAAAAATATATCCTGTATTTTTATTGAAACAGGATTATTATTTATTAAAAGCTAATGATTTATTTGTGCTTCACTTATTAAATTCAAAAGTAGTATATAATTTTCTAAGTCAATTCATATAAAACCGGACCGCTTAGAGGAGCGTTCTAATTACTATATTCTCTTATTCAATTATCTCCTACTTATATTAGATGTAGTGCTACACTTAATATTCTTAGATATTTATAGTTAGTTCCCTTTGTATTCACGTTAAATTATAACATAAATTTTACAAAAAAAAAAAAAAAAACTAGGATTTAGAGACAAAGGTTGCGCGGAAATAAGCAATATTATGTAAACTTATAAGCAATATGACGAAAACTCATAAGCAATATTATTATAGAATATATCGTTTATTAAGATTATGTAGGTTTTTAGATGTTTTGGTGCTTTGGAGTTAAGTACCATACTAACAATTTTTAAGAAACGAAAATGTGACATCGAATATTGTAGATACATTATTGTGATATTGTTTTGTGATTGTTTAGTGAAAACATTCCTTTCCACTCATTCTTTATGCATCTATCTTCTGGTATTCAATATTTTCCTCTTGATAGGTCTAGTTTTAACCGAGTACTATTTCTCGTATTCACTTTCAAATATTTTCAACTATACTACTAGATCTACGATTTATTCTAATCCTTAGTAAACAAACGCTAAAGTAGCAGCTTAATATTATATACTACTTATATATATTTATATATAAATAAAACGAGATATTTTATTCAAATATTTATATAAACGTTGTTGTAATTGTAGCGGTTATATTATATACATAGAAATAAGTAATATGTAACGTTTAATATAAACATAACAAACTCATATACAATGAAAATATATCCATTATAATATGTAGATATAGGATTATATAATCTTTGTGTACCAAATTTCCCTTCTTTACAATTTTGGTAGATGTAGTTATGATAAGGCACTGTTCACTATGAGGACGCTAGGCACGGATGATGATAAACTCAAACTCGTTCATATATTAGGGAAATATGTTCGCAATGACCGATCTCATGTCGCAGAATGTATAACATCTCACACACCATACGCCACACCGCACTAAGTAGTACTCAGTAGCGGATTTGCAGTCTTGGCCGCCAAAGGCCCGAGGCCATGTAGTATGTACCAGCTACCCCTTTTTCAGCACATGTGAGTACATAATGAATTTACTTTTTTGGCAACTTTTTTAAAGGATTTTTGTTATACGATGCGGTGCAGTGCGCGAACCTTTAGAATATTGACGTACTTTGAATTATTTCTTGTTATCATCAGTAAATTTTTTGTCACGATTGGCCGCCCCTAATATCTGGCCACCATAGGCCCGGGCCTCTTGGGCCTTATAGTAAATCCGCTGGTAGTACTGCATACTAAGCTAGCAAATTATAAATGCAATCCAATAACTCAAATAACACATTTGAGTCGTGTAATCAAAAAAAAAGAAATATTACATAACTTCATATTCGAACTCTGCGAACGAATTAGTAACTCCGAATGTTATTATTGTAAAAACGTTGGTTTCTCTGCGATAATTATCATATTTACTTGTGATAAATTAAATAGGCCTTTTATCATATATTAGTATTAAATAGATGTGTAGTACTTATGCAACGTGTTCTAATTGATTGCGTTATTAGTTGATTAATTATGTTAAATTATCTGTAACCAAACTGAGCAACATTAAAGCAATTATGTGTCACGGTGATATATATTGAAATTGTCCAAGCAATATTATATATTAGGGAATAAAGTTTAGCAATTCGTATATTAATTACACTATTATTTAGAAAGTAATTAGTATTTATATGTAGTATGTAGATGATATAAATAAAAGCAATTTAATTGACGTAGCTGAGGCTACGAAACGTAAAGCAAAATATTAATCGATCTATAGAATGATACTGTGACTGTGGTGTTACATACAGATTATGGATTTAATAACTAAATTTTTTTTTTTAATAATCGTAACAAATAAACCCTTATATAACTATTTCTTTAATTGCTGCTGAGGTACCAATGACCGAAATAAAAAAATGAGTGTGTGTAAACATCACACACAATTAAAGTAATTTTTTAAATATTTTTGATTTTGTCAATAAATTTAATAAACAAATCAATCAAAAATTTTAAAAAATAATAATAATAAAAATCATACAATAGAATTAATTATGTATATATAGGTGCACGACCATGCTGACATCTGGTTTCAATGCAAGTAATAGATTAAATCAAGGCTTCATTATCTGTAGTGCCATCTATCAGTTATAATCATCTCTTTGTTATAAGGTAAATAAAATATAGAAAAGTACTAACAAAGTAATATGATAAGTGACGAATTAAATTAATTATAATTTAATAGAATTTTTGGATATGTTTAATTATTATCTTACCGGATGGTACAGAAACGTGACGCCATATTGCCGTAACGGACTTCCGTTGCATTGTTGTCCTTCTAATCGCACCTAAAGAAGTTTAACTTCAAAAAATACTTTTCACTCTCTCGTAGTGAATAGATAAGCGTTGAAACCAACAACCCGAAAACTATGTTCATCAGAGTATTGTATAATTACCTAGCTACCACAACATGGTTTCTTTTGGATTAATAAATTGCATAAAAATAAATAGCAGAATTTCATGTGTAAGAATATTTTAATTATTTTATTATTTTACATCAACATTACAGAATGAACTTTACCTAAAAATCCAAAAATAAAGCGTTTGCTGCCACCAAACTCTCGTCAGAAACGAAATCAAAAAGTTTCTTTAATATTTAATAAAATATTCATTTATCAAAAATTAAATATAAAATAATGGAGTGTAAATTACGTAAAAATAAGTTTTAATGAAATTTTGTTCAGTATTAAGGTTATGAAACTGGAAGCGTGGAAAGATGTACATATGGCCGAATTTCTATACACGCACGCACTTATACAATAGAAAGAAATAGCGGGCGAAAGTCGTGTTGAAAAGGCATAACGCATTTTTCTTACGTGATGATTTCTACCAATCAACTCCTATCGCGTACTACGTTAAAAAACTTCATTCCAAAAGCAATTCAATCAACTGAAGAATATCTTTAAAATGTATTGCAAAGAAATAAAAACAGTACAATAAACCAAACTTAATTTGTACCAAAAAAGTGAAATTAAATGGAAAACCATGAATATGTTTAAATTCATAAAATATACATTTAGTGATAAGTATTAAAATAAATAATAGTATTAAAAAGCAACATTAGAATTAAGCACTTATGTTTTAACAAAACTTGGATTTACGTCATCAAGTAGTAAATATTCTAAGTACATACATTACATTTGTTGATTTGAAACTTTTGGTTAGTATTTTGCTAAATTAAAATTTATTAAACGGTTACAGGTTTAAAGTAATTTTTATTGCACAAATAGATAAAATTTTGTTTGTTTCATTACTAGTGGGCCTAGTTTAAAGAAGGATGGTTGTTAAAATAACAATGTAAGCAACGAAAGCAATAAATCGAAACGATACAACGAAATATTTAAAAAAAAATAGATCCTTGGGTTATTAGAAATGGCGCGCATGGTATGCTTCGCGGCATTTGTTACGCTTATAACATAGTTCTAGAACTACTGGGAAAAGGCGATTACTAACGAAAATAATCGCCTTCATTTATTTAGCACTAATATTAAAAACGGTAAAGGAATGAAATCTCTGCAAGCATTACATGTATTACAAATAGAATATAGCTTAACAGATATAGACGCGAGTTAGCATCGCAGAGGTTTCATACTTAATTTTTATAAAGAAATGCCAGATATAAAATATCTAAATGTGTTTCTCCAAATGAAAATCTACAACGAATAGTTCGTTTGGCAGTATGATATCGAAAATTTATACATAATATTTATGAGATAATTTATAATTTGACCACTTGGTCAGTTACACGTACGCACAATAATTTATTTTACAATTACTTGATAAATTATCTTCAAAAGCCTAAAGCATAAACGAAGCAATGAAAATGAAATAACTGCCATACAATAATTAATGTTAATTATACACAATTTACAAATATACATTCGATTTACAAAAATTTTAAAGAAATATATTATCCCATTGTTTTATTATGTCTTTACGAATGTTTTGAATGTATATGCAGCGTGGTCGTAATTGTGAGACAAAAATTAAAACGTTTTTTTTACTTTCTTTTTTTGAATTTTAGAGGTTTTCTTTAGCACAGGCGTTATAAATATTTATATAAATGCACATCATTATTCAAAAATATTACTATATACATATAAGAAGTACATAGAATTCAACAATAAAACGTTCAAGCTGCTTATATGAGGTTATATAAGAAAGACAGACTAAGTCGTGTGTCAGAAATGAAAGATATATGAAAAGTATAGAAGATGACATCACTACATTTATTATTCTAATATGTAACTTACCTAACAAATACCCGTGCCTTAAGGTTACGGATATGCTTCCACGCTGTATAAACGAGTATTGTTTGCTTAAAGGGAATTAACAGATTTTATTCAATTATTTTATTTATATTATTAGGAATTCGCAATATATAATATAAAAAATGGTCTATTCGGTTATACAATACATATATATTAACTTAATTAGGGTAAAAACGCCATGATATGATTAAGTGCTACTTCTTATATTGTTTTGTTTGGATAACTCGGTATTTATTGAAATAACTGGCAATTATATTGCGCAATCGTAAGAATTTAGTTTTTTTTTTGTATTAGCGTGATCGGAACCATTAAAAGTAATGGACTATCGGATGTATGTGATATATTGTCTTATTTTCTATTTGCCATTTATATTTAATGATTATAAAAATGATTTACATACATACGACTAGATGCAAGATGAAAGAGTGATCATTCAGTAATATACGATTGTTATATTTTCGTATATAAAAACTAGGGAGACTATATTGAAAATTATTTGCTTGATATAAATTTAATTGATGTAATTTTTTTATTTATTTACAAAATAAGCATGATATTGTAAAGCTACTGTGGACATAATTGCAGTATTTATATACTTGTTTCACATACTATTTAGTAAAATTATACTCGTTCAATTATTGTCATGAAAACAGAACTATTAGGACTTCTCCGCGTCCTTCATAACTTACTCCACTGTTTAGACCATTGATTTTGTTCTTGTTTCAAGCTGTATTTTTAGTGGAATATATATAAGTCATTAATACCGAAATGTCAATAGTATACGACAAATATTATTCTTGAATGCAAAAAGATTATTGTAGATTCAGGCTCAGGAACTGCAGGGATTATAATTATTTATCAAATGAATAAATACCAACAATCTTAACCATTTAATATCTTAACTCAGTTTAATTAAGTATTTTAGTATCTGCCATTTGTAATAAACAGAAAAGTGATTACTACATGTGTGAAGTATTGCATTCTATAGATAATATTGTTTAGAAGAAGTGTTAAATGTGAGATCTAAACTGGAGAGTGTCTTTAATGTGTGAGAAATTAGTGTACGAATATTAGTGTATGGTATTGTCATTCCTCGATACATTGACCTTCTAGTGTTGATATGCGAAAGAGATGCCGGTTTTATTTGGAATTAATTACTCATTTATCAATATGTCAAACTGAATTTTATTTGAAAATTCAAACGCATTTCTTCTGCTACTAATCTATCATGTAATAATGCTATTAATATTAGTAGAGTAGTGTGTCAGTTATAATAAAAAATGACCAAAGTTATTGAAGTCAGTATAATAGTGTAATTTACTCGTGAAAAATTAATATAGAATTAGGTGATATTTAGAATAATAACTTCGGGAAAAATACCAATAGAGCGTAACAGAATTATCTCGTGCATACGAGTTCGTAAATTTAAAATGTTTATTTCCTGTTTTATTTTACATTCGCTTTTATTACTTCATACAAAAAATCACGATTTAATTCAAAGGTGATGATCCCTAAACTCTTCATAACGTCGATCATTATAACGGAAAGCTCTCTATAATGTATAAATTAGTTCAGTTTGGTTCGTTTACCACGAAACCATTTATTTGTTCTCTTCTCTCTTTGTAACGAAAACTTTTTGTAACAAAAAGAATGCTCGGTCCCTTGAAACTCGTCACACAGAGTTAACACTGTATTTTAACTTGAGAGATTAAATCCACCACAGGGATTCCAGTGCGTGAAGGCAGATTCTAAATGTTTTAATTTTCTTTTCTAAAACGTAACAAATATTATACAAACATTTAAATTGAATTCTTTAATTAATAAAACATTAATTAGAATTGCAACACCGACGAAATATTATTTAGAAAATACTCAATAACCTCAAATACCTATTATTCTTTTAATCTATAATACTGTTTTATAATTTTTATTATTAGAGTTTTACAAAGGGAATGTACTTCGCTTGACTGTAAATAGAAAAACATCATTAGCCATAACATGGGCATCTCTGGTATTCACTGTCGTTCCAACGATCTCTAAATCAAGCAGGACGGAAGACGCTATACATATATAATCGATATAAAATGAAACATGTACATCCGCCGATTACACAACGCGATACTAAATTAAAATTAATCTCACTATTAAGTACCTACTTTATTTAAGTGTAGAACGTCAATTTTTAATTCAAGTATTCCTTCCTCTTACGCAATTATTATACACACATATTATGTATACCAAAAATACTTCAACGTGCAAGAATGCATGTAGTATAAATTATAACATAATAAAGTAGTATTTACATATATAGGTATTTTTAGATTTATGTCCTCGAGAGCTATATTATAAATCCTAATGACATTAATTCCACAGTTACGTAATTAATTTTCTTGATTTTATTATATAGATTAAATACTAATAAACTACAGATGAAAACATAAAATAAATTACAATAATTTATTTATTTAATTACATAATTCGTTAATTACTGTATTAAATTCCCGTGGAAATAAAATATACCTAAATGCTTCCTAAAATGTATAATATAAAACTTAAGTAGGATTTGTTATTAAGTTGTTTTAGTTATTTGTTTGATTTGTGTGTTCAAATACATAATAAGTAAGTACCTAGGGTCCACTGCGTTATGTCGTAACTTAGGTATTGCATAGATAAAGTAGACAATGTAACAGATTTGTATAAAGTATCAAAAAAATAACGCTGCGTAATTAAAGATAAATAACAACAATTTAATAATATTATATTTAATTAACAATTCATATTATATTCCCAACTATTCAATTATCTAGTCAAAATGTGTTTAACCTATTTTTAGCTTAGCAATATATAAAAAAGATAAAATAGTGTTATCAACGTCGTCCATTGAACAGATTTACATACATTTTTTTTTTAATTTTTCGTTATCTTACAATAAAATTACATTAAAATATTTTGGTCTCATGACATCAATGAAAATCACAATGCATGTATACATAAGTAATTATTTTTATCTTTTTTTAATATCCTTTTACTTACTAAATAATCAGAGCAAAAACTTTATTTATCATTCTTTGCGTCAAATAAGTCAACCACTGTTTATTTATACTGTTAAGGTAAACATTTAAAAAGTTTTTATCTATTTTTACAAAGAGTAAGCTGAACAAAACGTTTCATAACATTTCCGTAACATCGGTCAAGCTTGCAATCAATCGAAACTGTCGAACTATTACACGGTGACCAAACATTCCATAGTATTATTATGCACATGTAACACCCTTGCATTGCCCTCTAAAATTGTCAAATATTCATGCCTTGCATAGGAAATTTGTAAAGTTCGAGTGAAGTTCTGCAAACTATAGCAATTCGAGTTACAAAGTATTCTAAACAAATAGATATATCTTACATAAAAGTAGTGGAAATTTCAAAAAGCTCCGTAGTACTTCTCTATTAGTCTCTCTACAATTAATCTGTTTATCCCTTTTAAATGAATGCTATTATAATACTTTAAAATATATTAACTTCATTTCACATATGTATATTTAAGCTGTGTCATTATTTATTTATTATGTTTCTTATTAATTAATATATATATTACGCTACATTTTTAGTTATGTACACTTTGTAATAGATAGTGTAATAGATGAGATTATCTCCGCTTTATTCAGCAATAATTTATACCTACGAAATAACGCATGCTAAAAACTACATTATTTATTAAATATGTTGCGATGTGATTAGGAATTTTGTTTTGTCTTCGATTATTTGTACTATTATTTTCATTTGTGTGTTTATAAAATAAAACTATGATATACATAATGAATTTGTTTTTATTATTTGATACACATTTAATATATAACCGAATATATATATTATATTTTGATTCTACATAACATTTATTGAAAATGGACTGCAGGCGAACATCAATTTCAGTAAACAAGTTACATAACATCAGTTTAAATAATGTAATATACATTAATAGTATTCGTTTTAGTTAGTATTCTCACAATTCACATGTATATAAATTCCGTAAACGATCAGGGACGCGTTAAGACGTACCTAAATGTCAATAAATACAACAGTTTTTAAAAATCCATAGTATATTAATACCTTAATAGCAAACCAGCTAAATATAATTAACATACTAAATATTTGAATGATAATTTGACACCGTATGTTTTTTAAGACCCAGATTTTAAAATGTCCAATCATGAGTTTAAATTAATGTGTTTAAGTTTCATATAATCTTTATGCACCTAATCTAGATATATTCTTTGACAGAAATGCAACTTTTAAAAGTAAACTTATCGAATATATCCAATCCTCATTAACACACGCAACTGATTCTCAAAAACTCACACAAATATACACACGTACTCACATCGCGTGCGCACATACCATGCACTTTTTTTATTTTTCAGCTATTACTATTATTAAATATGTTGTTAATAAGCTATAAGTGACATATTGTTAGGGATGCATATCTATTGTAATTATTATGTGATAGAAATCCCTTAATTAAACCAATATTGTAATAACTGCATATGGTAAAATTTGAATTAGTAACTGTTGATTTCTTTATAGTAAATAAATAAATAAAATATGTAGTCAATTCTTTTAAATTATAATTTTACATAACATCGTTTATTATTCTTCATGTTTTAAAATGTTGTAATAAATAGGATTTTTTTTTTTTGCTTATAGCTCCAACAGTTTGTTCACCAGTGCATGATACGGTCTACATTCGTGTGTATGGATTAAAATTTAATTTAAAAATAAAATTTAAAAATCCTTATGATTTTAGACAGTCTCCAGAGGTTAACTTTTGTGACAGCTAACGCCATCTATGTTGGCTACACGTAAACACATAAAACTTTACACAAGCAATAACTTCATGCTACTAAAACTTTTTAGATGAATGGAACTAAAGTTGCACACGACATTTGTCCCAACTTTAACTAAGAGTTAACATTAGTTTTACTAACAAATATTTATACTAGTTTTAAAAGTTTATCTTGAACAGATTTTATATTTGGAAATAACTAATACTAGAATATTCGGATACTAATACATAATTGAAATATTTTATATTGTCTCGTATTATTATTTGTAAAGGTTAATCAAACCAACTTATTAAGTGCTACACGTTCATCATATTAGCTATAACCACACAGGAAATGTCTAGAAGCGAAAGAAGTTTTAGCAGAGAAAAGTTACGAAACGCAGCAAAACAGAGTTTCCCAAGAACGAACAGGTTGATTCTGATTGGTTGATGAGCAATTGACAATCCCAGACCCTGAAGACGGAAAGTCACTTGCACGATATAGTTATGCGTAATTTTGACCTATAGTTTTAATAGAAAACTTTTAATTGATGAGAAAGGTTTCATTAGATAAGAAATATAATAACAGAAAAGTCATACAAACTTTCATTTCTTTAAGTTTTCTTTTAATTGTTAAAATGGTAATTTTTAGATTTGTAATCTTAGGCTTTTTTTATTAACCTTCTATGTAGTTTTTAGTCCAGATTATTTTCTTCCTTATAGGCCAAGTTTTAAAATATTCCATCACAAAATCACTAGCCCGCAGTTCAGTTTGTTATTTTATTTGTAGTTTTGTTCTTACCACTTAACTCCTATATATAACTTTTTATCTATCTTAAGTTACATGTCATAAACATTATTATTGACTAGTTCTCAGAAATTTCCAAAAATCGTGTCAACACTCAGTTTTATGCGTTATAATTAACATTGCGTTACAAGCTTCATCCTTTTTTTTCGATTTGACTACGCTATTCAAATAGCAAGGTTTTAACAGCTTCACCGGACTACTTAGGCGAACGCTTATGGCACTCAGCCGATTTTATTTGACAACTGGCTCGAGGGTGCACGGCACACCCAGGCTTGGGCTGTTCCCTGATATATGCAATTCACGACCTATCTGAGCTAACTTAAGCTAAGCTAACTATTCATATATATGTGTTCGCAGTGATGTAAGATTTTGTGTGAGTGTTTCGCGCGAGCAGCGCACCCAAGGGCTCCACACCGAGGGAACGGACCTAGGCTTGAGTCACTGCCTAGGGGGGCCTAATCTGTTACAAGCTTCATCCTTTTTTGCTAAAACTGCGCCACTATAGTTACTCGAACCATAAGTAATTTTAGTGTATTCATCTGAAAATAAGGAATGGCAGCTGACTGATAACTTCAAATAACATGTTTTCATCGTGTCCCATCCTTAAAATTACAATGATATTATATAATTTATTTATTTTGCTTTATAAAAATAACTATTTTGATATCATTAGTCTCTTCAAAAATTACAGTTACAATTATTTTCATTATATGCAGACAACGAAATCATTATAAAATTCCATTCTATCTGGGTACCAAGAAAATAACATTCCTTCATTTTTCGTTCATCATTACTTTACCTTCAAGTAAAACATGATAATTATTTTATTCTTAAGTAGTAATTTAAGTTGAGGTTATGTATATTTTTTTTATAATTATTTGTATTTTTTTGTTATGTTCGATTTAATTATACTCTTATCAGATGTATTATTCAAATATATAAGAGAAAGAGAAATTATGAGATTATTGAAATAAAAAAAAAACCGTTTTGGGAAACTCTTTCCCGCACCTAAATAATCCTTCACTCATTAATATTTTTCATGACCATAGAAAGCATCCTCCATCATATTGAAAAAAATTGGGGGTAATCCAATCACTAGAGGTAAAGTACATTACATTACCATGGATTTTATACAAGTTATCAATTAAAACAAATATTTTATTTCAATTCATTTTTTGCAATTTCGTGAGAACTAGTGTATTACTGTTTTGACCTCATAGTCAAGACAACATTCTGAAAAATTCTCTACCACCTTTTAAAAGTCTCATCAAAATCGTACCAGTCTTTTCTGATATTACTCCGGGACAAAAGGCAATAAGTTTAATATTATTCATACTTATGGTTTTAGTAATTTCAACAATACTTTCATAAGTTAGGACTTCTAGATCAATAAATTAAAAATATTCCATCCACATAATAGGTCTGAATAACGTAACGCACGACCTCATATTTGACTTACTTATATGTATACAAGGGCAATTGTCGCTCAAGCACGTATTTGTCGTGGCAAGTGTTCTTCAGGAATATTGGAATGAGCTCTTAAGACCTGACAAGTCACCTCATGGTACTGCGTTTATAATTAAACTATACCATAATCACCATTGGAAACATTATTCTATGAACATTATAAACCTTGTTTCAAGAAATAAATAACGAGTTAAGTTTCCAATAACCGGAAATACAACGACTTGTATAGGCATGAAAAGTGTTATTTCAATAAGAAATTTTATAACCAATTTATATCGTAAGGAGTATTTACGTAATTTATTTTATACCCTTTACATTTGGTATTTGAGTATTGAAATTTTGAATACAATACATATAATACATTTGAATTAAAAACTTTTTTGTAACTTTTTAACTAAATGTCAGTCAATCTACTATTTAAAACGAAACATCAATTACAACAGTAATTTTTATATCCATGTACATGCAAATTGAATAACTAATAAATAAATTCAATTATACAACTATAATACCATAATGGTAACAACTAAGAATTGTGTAGTATTTGGGACGAGCTCAAGACGTTTCGGAATAATCACCACACACCCTAAATTAGACGTAACCGGATTATACAGTAAAAGACCTGATGGGTGCGATCCTTGTCTCTACACGCCAAGGCCTTTAGACCGAATTTTTGAAATTAACAAAAACAGAAAAGATAATAAGGATCCTTGGAGATATAAAAGCGAACAAGAGGAATGGGCAAAAAACTTAGGATACCGGAATCAAAAGATACTCGAAAACCGACAGTGGCAGAAATCATTATTGGGCCCAGCATGGCACGAAGTATCTGTACCAGTTAAATATGAAGCGGCCTGCAAGAACGTCGGTTTCGGTAGAACGCCTCGGTTTAAATCCTCAAAAAATCTAGTACCTGCTCCTGGGACATATTATAAGGCGGTTCCGTATACAGCGCCTAACGGCCCCCATTCAGTCCGACCATCATTCGACAGAGAAGAACCATGCAGATTTAAAGACTCTTCTACAAAATGGTCTCTCGCTCCCAACAGATACAGTATTATTGACAAGGAATCCGTTGCGGAAAAACCTAAGAAAATAATCTCGCTTCGAGGGCCTTATGATTTGTTTACCGGGAAACGGGATGACAGCACGATAAAAAATCACTTTAACACAACAAGATGCACGGCTGCCACATGGCCTAATAGTTTCAAAGGATGTTTTGAAACGTTAAAAAAATCACACTTGGGAGTTATGAATAAAACTAATAGGAGTCATCCATATAGGGGTAGAAATGCTTTGGTTGATCTAGCAATGTGTGTCCGAAAAGCTGAAGAACCAGGCCCGACCCACTGTAATATCGACAAACCAAAAATATTTAAACAGAATAAATGTGGGTTTAATAGCTCATATGATAAGCCTCCTGGATATAAACGTGTAGTCGTATGGCCCGGAGTGGGGAGGTATTCAATAAAAGATATAACCTGTGGTATAGCAGGCCATGGTCATAGGCACGTATTTCTAAACAAACAAAAAAGGACAATTGGTGCAATTGTTCCACAACCAATGAATTCTTTTTAAAACAAATTTAAACAATCGTGACCAAAATTATAGTTTAGTTAGTTCAGCCTACAATCGATGCCAAAGATAATTATGTATTTATAAATAAATGGATTTCGCTATAAAACCTTCAACAGCCTTTGATCGATCATGAAAAATAACAGAATTAATAATTATATATTTACAATAAATAAATTTACAGACATTTAAGATTTCCAGACTTTTTCTCATAGAACGCTTTAAAAATCCCATGGAACTCCTGCAGCTACATTACCACCATATTCCCAAAACTAGACAAAAAATGTGAAGATTAGTTATATGGAAATTTTCGTTGCCTACTGAATATGAAACATGCAAGTTTTTATATGTAAGTTTCTTTTTTGGAAATAAAAACGCTGTTGACCTGGAATGGTCTTCACAGCTTCACCGAACTATTGAGGCGAGCGCTAAAGGCACTCGGCCGATTTGGGATGTTTGGGCGACTAACTCAAGGGTGCACGGCACACCTCGGCTTGGGCTGTTGCCTGTTTTGTGCAAAAGTCGCGACCTATCTGAGATAACCTAAGCTAAACTATCTAGATATACGTATACGAGTTATTGAAACATGGATGTGTACCAAGCATGCATACCTCAACAATTCCTATATGTATTTTGTGTCTGATAAATTCCTCTAAACTATATAGGATAGGGAATAATAAGGGTAGAACTCTTTAGTCGTTTATTTCTCTGAAAAAGAAAAACAGCGTGTAAGCGTGTAGGCGTGTACAGGTGATGTGTGTGATGTTGCAGCAGTGATGTAAGGTTTTGTGTTACTGTATCGCGTGAGCAGCGTACTCAAGGGCTCCACGCCGAGTAAACGGACCTAGGCTTGAGCCGCTGCCGAAGGGGCCTTAATCTAAAGTCGCCGAGCTTCTTAAATTATTATCTGCCTACATTAATAGGTGAAGTAGAGCTAACATCTTAGTTCTTCATAATCGACAGCAGATAATTTGACGTGGAACCCCACTTACGGATTGTTAACCTTTTGTCATGCCAACGTAGACCTCCGCTAAGTCTCCCATGAACTCTCGGAGGGTCCACTTGGACCACTTTGCGGCATAAGCCTTCCTTCCATGGTTTTTGTTACTTATCTTATAACTCTCTACTATTTGGTACTAGACTGTATTTTATTGTAATTTAATGCGAAGTCCTAGACAGTTTATGATTAGTCAATAAAAACACAACAATTTTAAAAGGAACTACATTTTTTATTAAAGGCGCAATACTTTTTGTATGATCATCTTCTTACCTTTATCCCATGTAAGTAGGGTCGGCACAGCATGTTTGTCTCATAATTTGTTTAGTACAAGGTTCGACGTGTTTTTATCAGATTTAAAATATGTGAAAAAATAAAAAAACCAAAATTTTAGTGGTCGGACATAGTTGAGGAACGAATCTAATGATTTTTATAAAGCAACATTATTTTTATCATTTCATTATTAACATTACACATACTATGAAGTTTGTGTATACATTTATTTAGTTTTGCTCCCCAATATGCCGTAATTCTTTTATTATAGTAATTATTCAATAACATACATCATTTCATTAAATACATATTTTTTTACATATTACTAAAATTATTAAAATGACTAATTTAGTGCGCATTTGGAATCCATTTTGATGTTTTGTATATAAAATTAGTTAAAAAAAAATCAATATCAAATCAAAACATCACGGAGCGGAAATAAAGAATAGAGGTATTCAAAAATTATGTCATAACATACATATTTTATATACATTAAAAAATTATAAAATCACCTCCATATATAATAAACATAAAGACTACATTTAACTTAACTAAGATGTCAGTACTAAATAATGTCCTAAAATCTACCATAACTTTCAATCGATCGACACACTTCCCAATTGGAATTCGGGTATATACAATATTCAATAAATCTGAAGTCACAATTCATTTTAAAACATTCCCGTTTCGAAATTTCAATGCAGATAATCGAGAAACTACTTCCTATAAGATATAAATAGTGCTTAAATATAGAACTATCTTTAACTGAAGGCAATAAAATATGATATTTAGCATAATAAAATATAAGTATTTTGAGTTAGTCCATAGTAAGTTAACTGATCGAAGAAAGTAAGTTACATATACAAGCACTCAGTGCAGTCATTCATAGAATAATTCCTAAAATTAAATGGTTATATATAAACTTATTAAACTAGACGATGTCAATACTCTACATGTAAGGTCATAATATATCACTGTGTAAAAAATTAACTGACCTTTTGACTTTCTGAACACCACTACTGACTGTTTTACGACACATTTCTTTAAACTAAAAGATCAAAGGTATTTTTTTTATTATTCATACGTCTTACAGTATAATTATGCATTTAATTTAGAACTAACAAATTTTATTGTTTTTTACAGAATGTGTGTTGTTCGGCTATAAATTGGTTGGAGGGTAGGCAAAATTCTTTTTGACACGTCGTTTGTAACGGAAAAGCGGGTTGACCGATCACTTGTTAGGAGGCCGCGCTTACATTCGGACACTACAGTTACGGAATTCTATTTTGTGTTTGTATCTGGATAACAGGTGCTCTCACCAATCGCAACGACGGCGGATTATTATATCAGGTAAGCGAACTTTTATCCCGATTACAAAGAAATACTTTCAGCATACATTTTCAGAGGTTATCTACCTCCATCCAATTTATATACAGTCGACTGCCTTGGCTATGTATGTGTGGGTGTTGTGTCTGCCACCCCTTATGTTATTATTTCAGCTTCTAATGTGGGTAATATTAAGTCAATTTGTGCAATTTACTGCAGAACTGTAGGAACCTGTATTACCTTAATTTTTATACTATAACTATATACATATTACATGTCTAATGAATTCATAATGGAACGAGGTTATCAATATTATGTATATATAAAATAAAATCTATATTATAATGGTTTATCTAAAGGCAGCATGCTATAAGTCTAACAATTGTTTACATTGCAATATTAATTTAAAGGCAATCGTATTTTACATGATATTTTATTAAATTAACATTTTTTTTATTATTACAAATTAAAAATAATACAAAATGGAATAAAAAAATCATATGGTCACAAAGTTTAAAAGTGTCGTCCTATTTATAATATTCATAAAAATGTAGTCTTATTTAGAAAATATATTTAAAAGTGTCATCCATTATTATCAAATTAAAACAATAAACATAGTCACAAAAAATTATTTCATAAAATTACCGTGCTACGATCTCAACTTCCGTATTCTATAATAGTTTGCAATGTCAGTATTACCAAATTATGTGAAACTTATAAATAATTTTAAGATACAAAGTTGAGAAGGTAATGCAGCAGAATAATTATAATCCACATTAGTACAAACTATAATTAGTAATGCTAGAAGTTTTTTAATCCTACAAATTAAAAATACATAGTGTGAACAATTCTTTCATCGTCACAGGTTCACACAGAAATAATTTAACTATCAAATGAGACACTTACAGAATTACGTGGGATATTTTCGCTTCAATGAGCATTCTCTTAAAATTCATCGTTGTGGATTCCTGCGAACGGCTTTCCTCACACGCCGCATAGCAGTGTTTGGCGCAGTGCCCATATTGAACTGTACCTGCGGTGCAACGGCAGGATTACCAACGAAGCCGAATACACCAGGTTGTTGAGTTTGCTGCTGGTGCTGGTAAAATGAGAGTAAATCATTAGATAATGAAGAGATGTTAGCTGGGTGGTTACATTGTCCAAAGAGGGAAATAACATCATGATGAGAACATACGTTTGTACGGTCGTACATTTTATAACCACCTTTATACGCACCTACATGTGTAATTAATATTTTATTAGTACTTAAGACGAATGCATAAAATAGTGGACCGAACATACTAGTATACACTTTTTTTTTCTTTTCGAACTGATTACGCTATTGGCTTTACTATGCCTTCACAGCTTCACCGGACTACTAAGGCAAGCGCTTAAGGCACTCAGCCAATTTTGCATGCATGCATGAACATGCTCAAGGGTGCACGGCACACCTCAGCTTGGGCTGTTACCTAAGAAAAACCCGATCTGACCTAGCTAAAGTATTCTTTGCTAATCATACATGTATTAATTTTTGGAAGTTTGTGTAAAGATGCATGTACAATTCCCTATAACACTGGTTTATAAACAATTACATATGATTTAACACAGAATTAATTACCATGAAAAAATATCAGGAAACATGTTGAAATCAAAGTTAGATAAAATTGCGAATAACCTGCAAAATGTATGGCGAACTTACTACGCTATTGGCCTTACTAGGCCTTCACAGCTTCTCCGGTCTACAAATTATTCTTCAATTTATCTCTAACTCAGTAATAAATATAACAAAATTATGCTTTAACATAACATTGAATATTATATGTATGATTATATATTTCTTGTGTTATTGTGTAACAAAATTAGTTCAGAAATGATTAATTACAAAGTTTAGCTTAAGTTTCGTTAGTTTTTCCTAAAAAAAAGGAAAGTTTTAAATTACCTGTCCAAAACTAAGGATGTTTGTAGACGGTGGCGCTCCAAAGTTGAAAGCAGGAGTTGGTACCGGATTCACTGAAGGTGCTTCGAATGAAGGTATAGATGGATTAGCTGAGCCGAAGGTAGGCGTGGCTCCAACGTTCTGTGTCCCAAATATAGTAGCCAGTGATGGTGCGGGATTGCTGGCTGATGTTGGACTGCCAAATATATTAGAGGTCGTCTGGTTTTGTCCGCCACTTGAAAACATAGTTGGCTGGATGCCTTTAGTCTGGCTAGGTATTCCAAACAAGTTCTGGGTGGCTTGTGTATTGCTTCCAAATGATGGTGTAGAGTTATTAGCGTTAAATGGTGATGACGTGCCGAAAGTGAAAGGTGAAGGTTTATGCATTGTGCTCACTGTTGTATTTGCAACAAACAAATTATTAGACATGTTATTGTTTGAAGACCACATGTTTTCTTTTTGACCTGAAGTTCCAAATACACCAGTCATAGTAGTATTTGTCTGAAGGGTACTTGCACCTGAGTTCGTATTTACTAATATATCAGTGTTTCCTCGTAAGGTGTTGGTAGTAGGCAATGTAACAGCAGTGAGTGTATTTCCACTGGGTAAGCCATTACCAGATAAAGTGTTCCCAAACAACCCAGGACCTGCAACCGATGTCTTATCCGATGACAAAGTAAACCTATTGGATCTAGCATCATTGTCTGCCATCGTACCAAATGTTGCCTGTTTAAACATTGTAGGGTTTTCAGTTGTATTATTCCCAAACACAAAATTGAATTTCGGTTTTTCTACTGGTGCAGAGAGTATACTTGTTTGTGTGGTACTTCCAAAGTTAAAAACGGGTGCTGTTGTAACTGTTGTTTGAGCAGTTTTAACACCAGATTCACTCTTTTGGAATAATGGTATAGCACTTGTAGAAACATCATCTTTTTTCGAAAACAATGAAGCAGTATCCGATATGTTTGTTTTAGGTTTTGGAAATATAGATGCATCACCAATAGCCGAACCAGCAATAGTTGTATAATTAGATTGTGAAGGCATCAGAAATGGGATCGTTGTAATAGCCGTCTTAGCTACTGAACTTTCAAATGGATTACCAGATAGATTCAATTCGCTAGAGAATCTAAAATTATTTTGAGATGGTGATGCTTGGGAGCTAGTAGTAGTAATTGCTTGCAATGGATATGCTGGTAAAGTAGCAATTTCCTCAGAAGTTTTATTATCCTGCGAAGAGATCAAGGGTGCCATAAATGAAATTGATTTAGATGTGTTTAAATCCTTGGATTTAGAAGCGTAAAGTTCGAAGAAAGATTTTTGTTCGTATTTTTCTTCAGGCTCGAAATTAATCTTTGGCATATCCTGTGAATTTTCCTTCTCTACATTAGAATTACTGTTTTGTGATGGTAGTTGTTCAATATCCAATGACAACACTGATTCAGATTCAGGTAAAATAAATTTAACTTTATTAGATTCATCATCAATCTCTTTGGAGAACTCTGCTTTCTCTTCAAAATTACTTGAGATTGTTGACATTTCTTCTATAATAGTATTGTCAGCAGTTTCTATGAATTTTGGAACTTCCGGAAGAGATTCCTCTTCCATGAGGTTATCCATTTGGGTTTCTTCAGATTCATTATCATAAATACCGAATTTAAACTTACAGTTTTCATTTGTGTTAAAATTGAACAATATTTTATTACCAGCTCCATTTTCTTTTTCTCTTTCAGTGCCGCAACATATACACGTATTTTTATCATGCTCATTTTTCACTAAACAACTTGAGCATTCCCATTTATCATGTTTTTGTGATTTCACAATATTTGCAAAAACATCATCAGTTGATTTTATAGACGAGAATAAAGTGGGCTTATTTGTATCCCGTCCTTTTAACGAACTAGAGTCTTCTTCAGTATTATTAACTTTTGATGTAGTTTTAGCTTCACCACATTTCACACATCTTTCTAAACTATCTTTGTTTACCATTGAGCAATTAATACACTTCCAATCATTTTCTGAGGTGTTAATAGTACTTTTCTGTGTAACTGAATTCAAACTGCCTGGTTTTGTGGCACCACAGCAAACACATTTTTCATTAGTTTCTTTGTTGCTCACCCAACAATCATCACACTTCCAAGTGACAATGTCTTTAGACTTTAATTCAGCAGTTTTATTTTTTTTCATTTTACAACTGGTGCACATATCACTATGTGTCTGAGCATCGGCATGATTGCATATACAATATTTAATCGAATCACAGATTGCTGCTTCTGATTTATTTCTTCCAGAACTTAAACATTTATCAATATCTGATTTATCATTAATGCAACTGTCCGAGTGTTTCTGTTCTTTCAACATATTAAGTAATATAGGGTCTTTCTTAGCTTTTGGCATAACAATAACCCCTTCTTGATCACCGATTGAATGTGAAAGAGATTGAATATTATCCTTTTCCTGTTCAGTACTACCAAACTTACAACTAGTTGCTGGGAAATCAGTAAGCACTGGATCAGGGTCAGAAAATTTAAACATGTCTTTGCTTGAAATATTGTTAGCTTTGCTGTATATGGCTCTTGATTCCCCTACAGTTATGGGAATAGAAGTTGAGAAACCCATTGTACTTGTAACTGGAGAAGAATTTAAGGAACTTGTTGAAGTCACAGATGATACAGAGGTAGTTGCAGTCACTGAAGTTGTAGACACAGTCAATGTCGAAGTGAATTTAGGTAAGTTATTGGGCTCTATGTGTAGAGTAGCATTTGGCAGATTAACCGCAGGTATATCTTCTCCAAACTTATCAGATTCTCGACTTTTCTTATTAAGTTTTGTTTTTAATCTATGTTGCCTTAGACTCTCTATTGCATCCACTTCTTCATCATGTTCTCTATAAATAATAAATAATTAACACTGTTAAATTTAGTTGTTCTCGTATAGCATTTCATTTTTCTGTGTAAGGAAAAATTTTAACTAAAGGATAAAAAATTATATTATACAGTTAAAATCACACTAAAACTTACATGTAATGCACTGTGAAAAAATCTTATCATAATTCTAAAACCTGAATCTTAGTTAATAAATGTAGTGACAACCTCAATTGCTGATAGAGATTAATGGATAATACTGAAAACTATCATATTGAATTCATCTATACTAATATTATAAAGAGGTAAAGTTTGTGACGTTGTAGGGGGTAATCTCAGGAACTACTAGTCTGATTTGAAAAATTCTTTCAATGTTATTTAGCTAATTTATCGTGGAAGGTTATAGGCTATATATCATCACACTAAGGCCAATAGGACCGGAGCATAGATGAAAAATGTTCCAAAATCGGGAAGTTTTTCCTCTTGAGAGCTTCTGCTGTGTGTTAGGGCTAGCCAAAACTAACTATTACTATGCGGACGAAGTCGCGGGCAGGTGCTAGTATCAATAATTTAAAAAAAACATAAAATTCATTGAGAGACTTCATAAAAGATCTTCACCTTAATTACATTTTTTTTGTGGTGTTTGCATTAATATATTAATATAACCTAAACTAGGGAAAAGTTATTATAATAAACATTTGTGCCTAAACAGTGTCAATATTAAACTCTTCAGAAATTTGATCTTCTATTGCTTTGAATTTCTTTGAACCAACAATAAAAATTGTAACACCAAGTTTGCAACAAATATATTCTCAGTACATACAAGACAAAATTTACTTACTTATTTTTATATACTGAATAGGGATTTACACCTATAGTACTGCTGTGTGAGGCAATAAGCTGGCGTGCGATGCTAGTAGTGGCCATCAACCGTGATTTTTGCTTGATCTGCATAATTGCAGCAATATTTGGCACATAAAGTTCCTGTGTCTTGTATGCTAGAAATCAATTAAATGATTTCATATAAATATAACATAGAGATTAGACATTGATAAATTTAACTCAATGAAAACTTTCTAATAATCATTATTAACAGATGTGTATAAGTAAAAACTTGATGGTGTGGATAAGATTTTCCTTACTTTTATATAAATCTCTTACTTTATCTGACTTTTCATGTAAGTATTAGTGATTATTACAAAAAAATTACAATCTTCTATTGCTAATTAAATTATTGTATTGTTACATTACAACAAAAGAATTATTTGAAAAATAGACACTAATGATGACTACTGTTTGGTTTCTTAACAAAAAAATCACAAAATCTCTCAGTTGAATTAAAATATTATGTTACTCTTTAACTGGCAGATTATTTGATTATAAATGAACATATTTTGATCTCAGTTCACTTTATAATAACAGAAAATAGTATAATAACAGAAAATAGATAAATGGATTAATACATATGCATTGAAATAATACAAACAGAAATTCATGACAATGGGAAATTTATAGAGTGCTTGTAACCAAAACATATCTAAGCTCTGCCACTGCAAAAACACAAACAACCCGCACTAGTGTGGTACGTTTCAGAGTGAGATAGAACTATTTATACCTAAACTTCCATATGATACTGTGTATGGTATTTAATCAAGCATAACTCTCACTTTCAAAAGTAATGAGTGTATACCCCACTGGGTAGGTACCCTTATCCTCGGATCATGGTATTCTAGGAAATCTTGAGCTCAGTTACTAAACATACCAGGCAACTATTTTGTAAGTAATAAACCATGCTTGAAACTATTGAAAAGACCAGTAACAAAAAATAACATATTGATAGAGAGAGACAGTGAATAAAAGTGATGTTAGATTCTTTATACAGAATATCATTTACCGTAAATAAAGAAGTTTAGTCAAACTTGGTTTAATTGGGTAAAACTTCATAAATATATAGTTAGTATTTGTTTTATATACCTTCTTTACTTCCTGGTGATGGCGTCTTGGCAATATTTGATTGTTCATTATTGGGTTTCTTGATATATTGTGGTAATCTCCTTGCTTCTGACAGCGGTGATGAATAATTCTCTAGTAAATCCATTATTGTCTTCGTTGAGTGACTCATGGCTATTGTATCATTTGCTTTGGACTCATTCAGAAGTGTAACTTTCTTCTGCTTAATGTTACTTTCATTCATGTAGAAAGACGATGCTCCACCATACATAGTTCTTCCAGAATAAAATGGTGAACTCAACAAACTAGCTTTAAAATAAGGCTGTTTTGGTTCTTGTGTCTTATTTGCTTTCGGTGTTTCTGCAACAGAAATAATTATTATTTACATATACAATTTCTATGTAGGTTATAAAATCTGCTTATGAATAGCAACTCTATAATATGAAATTTTGTGAAATGTATGACTAAGTGAAAACAATACTAAATTACAGAAAAGTTTAGAGGAATATACATCTATACATTGAATAAAAAAAAATTATAAGAAATCAGTAGAAATTATGTAAAATTAAAGTACAACAAAAAATAACATAAAAATTAAGGATTGAATCAGAGGAACTAAGACAGAGCAATAAATTTTAAGTAATTATAGTGGTCATAATTGTACTTTAGTTTTAACTCATTTTTGTTCATTTAGATTTAAGTTTTTGCTTAATGTACATTAGACCTATTCATCGGAAGCAGTACTTTTTGTTCTGGACAAAGTGTACCTACCCTATGAGTTTTTCGACTTTTGGGCTTTCGGGTGGCACACCATAATTAATAATACACTTGAATAATAATAGGAACGTACATGTAATTATATTGCGTGTATCAGTAGCCATGACAAGTATGCCCACAGACAGTATTCATAGAATATATATAGATTAAATATGAATACCTGGCATAGTTAAGGTGTATAAACATAACAACCAAACTCACATTCATATTTATAATATTAGTACAAATATGTAAAAAGGACGATTTATGTATTTTTTTCTGACTGGAAGTAGTAACTCCTAGTAAGCAGGGTCCCTCTGCTGTGATAGGCAGAGACATTGTGCATCTTGTTTTATTTTTTTGCTGATAGTTATGTAATTATTACGTAAGCTTAAAATATGGGTGGCAGGTGGTCTACGTGTCGCTCATTTATAGTGATACTAGCCTCTGCCCGCGATTTCGTTCGCGTGGAATAGTTACTTTGGGCTAAAGCTAGCATGCAGCGGAAGTTCTCACAAGAAAAAAAACCCCAATTTTTAAACATTCCTCAATGGTGCCTCTCTCCTATTGATCTTAGCTTTATGATATATAGCCTATAACCATCCTCGATAGATTAGCTATATAACATTGAAAGAATTTTTCAAATCGGACCAGTAGTTCTTGAGGTTACCCCCTACTACGTCACAAACTACCTCTTTATAATAATAGGTCTTTACCTATGAAATTGCCGTTCTGCAGTACTGGCCATTTCAAATCAAAATAATTTTTGTTTGGCTAAGAATTCTAATTTCAAATTAATTTTATTTTAAAAACATGGAATTCTTCGGAAATCTATGGCTGAATTAGCAGCAGCTTTTGACGTTAGCGTCAAAACAATATTGGTCCATTTGCGTTAAATTGCCAAGGTAAAAAAGTTTGACAAATGGGTGCCCTACGAACTCAAATGATCGCAAGCGCGAAGTACGCGTCGAGACGTGCCTTGCACTGCTCAACAGAAACACAAATAAAGGAATTTTGAACGGCATTGTTACCTGTGATGAAAAATTGATACTATTTGACAACCACAAGCACTCAGCAAGTTGGTTGGATCCTGGTTCAGCCCCTAAACAATGTCCTAAACGAAAACTTACTCCTAGAAAAGTGATGGTCACTGTTTGGTGGTCTAGCGCCGGTGTGATTCATCACAGCTTCTTACCAAATGAGGTGAGCATTACTGCAGATGTGTACTGTGAAGAACCGAACACAATGATGGAGAAGCTGGCAATCTCCAACCAGATTGGTCAATCGCTCGTCTCCGCTACTCCTGCACGTCAACGCGCGACCTCATTCTGCACAGCAGACAGTCTCCAAGTTGCAAGTACTGTGGTTGGAAGTTCTCCGTCATCCGCCTTACTTCCACGACCTTACGCCTACAAACTACTACTTTTTCCAGAATTTGGATAACGTGGGAAAAGAATTCAATACCCGAGAAGCAGTACAAAATGCCTTTGAAGAATTTGTTGCCACCCGTCCAGCTGATTTCTTTAAGAAGGGGATCGATAAACTGCTACAGCGTTGGCCTAGATGCATTGATTGCATGAGTGTTTACTTCGATTAATACAAATAAAAATACATGAAAAAAATTAGTTTAAATTCTTTCATACAAAAGGGCAGTTTCATAGGTAAAGACCTAATATTGTATAGATGAGAGTTCAAATGATCACTTTAACAATAAACAAATATTTTTGTAAAAATTACACTATTGTTACTATAGACATAGGAAGAATACGAGATTCCCTTACTACTGTTTGATGTTCACTTACTTATGATGACAATAGTGAGAGGATGGGTCAAAAATGGCTAAAATTCTGCTTATGATAATCATTGAAAATAACAGTTGGGAACCCCAAATTTTGATACATAAACTGTCATTCTAAAACTATGCTATACTAAATTTTAAGTATATTGGTTAACATTATACAATCAACACAATTACAGTATTATTTTATAAATGAATTATTATGAAAATTACCTTTTGCAGTATCCTTTCTTGATGACTGACAGATTGACTCTCTTTTCTTAGCTACAGACAGTCCCCTTGAAGTAACACTGTGCTGCATCCTGAATATACTACTACTGTCTTGTTCACTTTTCTCAACAAAGGATTCTACATTTACAGCTCTTATGGGAGTGGGCACATAATTTGATTCATGCCTGACCATAGTTATAACAGGTGTTGAATGTATAGAACTATGTGATACACTAGGTGGTTCTTTTATGTCGAAGCTGTTTGGAGGAACCCAATTGGGCTAAAAAAAAAATATATATATTAATCTAAAATATTATAAGTACATACTAAAAATTACTTTTAAGTTATTAATACCTAGCAGCTGCCTGTAACCTGTTCGAGTACGAATCTTTATAAATCATGATGCCATCATTATTCACAAGTAACTTTAACAGTTTACACAGCATGTAAGAAGATAAACCTTTGGATAGAATGATTTTAGAATATTCTTCAGTAATACTACACATAAAATATCGTGTTATATTGACAACCAGATACCATCTTTGTAAATTATAGCTTGTCATTCTGATATATAAGTAATATTACTATAAAGTTTCATCAAAATCCCTTTAGTAGTTTTTGCATAAAATAATATTCTTAATAAATTCTATTCTTTCTTACAAACCTACTGTATAATAGCAATAGGATTTTTTTATAATAGACATAGACCTTCATCTACCACACTTATTGTAGTACATAAGCAAACATAAGCTACTTTAAAAATGCTTCTAGAAGCCAAGTTTACTTCAATTCAAAACTTACAGAGCATTAGAAGAAGTAAATACTGTAGATCAAGACATTTAACCACAAAATATTTTATATCAATTTATACATCAATTACAGATACATAAACAAATTTAGTCTAATAGGAATTACTGATACTAGTAACTACATTTTTGAATATACAAATCAATATATTTTTTCATTAAATTACCTATGAAAGTATGGAGAAAAAATATTACAGTATGGAGAAAATATATTACGTTTTTATTTAAGATTAGAGAAGGACAATATTTCTGAGTCCAAACAAGCAATGTAAGAATTAATTTTATTTGCTCTTAATTTTATATCAATATTTAGAATTGAAATACAATGTCTCTAAAACATATACAAATCTTTAAATTTATAAATCAAATACTACAACAAACAAATACCATATATAGAATGAAATAGTTACAATTAAAGTACTCACCTCAACTGAACTAAACTGGTTATGTTGTCCAGGCGAGTTAAAGCGCATGCGCTTTGCTACTGGTGGCTGTGTTGCAACCGGAGCATCTTCATCATCTGTAGATGAATCCGTGATATCAGCTGCATTCGAATTACCATTCGCTGATTTTGAACTGCTGAACCATTTACTTATACTGGCTGGGAGCAAGCCAGACACCTTCTCAGTGACACTCTTGACGAATGACTGAAAATTAACAAATAAAAGATAAAATAGTAACTGACATGGTAACTACATATTGAAAACCAGCTTGTCAGTACAACTCATATTCTGTTAAATTGTTTGTGATCATTCACAGAATAAGAATCTCAATTATCTTATTTTGGTTTTGTATATTAAAAACTAGTTGTGTCACTAATTAATTAATTTACACAAAGGATTGATATAATAATTATGACCCTTAACGTAATAAAAATTACAGAATTGTTATATATGCTAATTTATAACCACTGAATGCAAAAGTGTAAATTAGTTATAAATCAAAAACAAATATTCCTTTCATTTAATTTCATAAATGTAGTACTAAAAATACTGATTGAAAGTTAGAGGTAAAATATTGTTTTTTAATAAAAAATTATAAGATTTGAAGTTAAGAATTTTGTTTTAACCAATAAATAATATTATAATTGTACATTTAAAAAAATAACTTGGTAATTAAAATCATGTAACTTATTTTACTTAAAGAGAGCAATGTGTATAGAGTAATAGATGATATTTTTTAATAAATCCTACTTTTCTAATTTTTTTAGAGGAACTACTGTATTAGAAAAAAAATACAGAAAGATATTATTTATGATAAAAAGAAAATGTGTATCACTATAAATAAGATATGAATGTCTTTCCTACTAGAGTAACTAGTCTATTTGATACTCTATTTGATTTTAAATTAAAATTACAAAAACCTCCCGAGACAACATATTTTTTTTTAGTTTTGACATATCTATTGAAATCTGACCGCAAAAGCAAGACACTCAGCCATAAATTAATATAGTAAAGTTTGTTTTATATTCCATTTGCACTCTTTTTTTACAGAAAACCTTATATATTTCATTACTGTACCCAGCCATACTTATGTCAATAATTAACATTTATAATTAAATATATTTAAAACTGATTATACATTTATATCCTTACTATTTAACCACTGTAAAATATATATTGTATAACTTACAATATTATCTATTAAACCTATCATCTAATGAAGCTTTGCATTGCAGTGTTTTGTAAGGAATGAAGTTTTTTTTATTGGAATTTGATCATAACTATTTGATCCCATAAAAAAGCATAATAATACATATCTTGATCGAAATCAGGAAATCAATTTAATAGTTTTCAAATTTTGTTCAATATCAAATTATTTGATATATTTATACATTCTACTGATTTCTTTATTCTCTCATTTACATTATTTTTAAAACACAAGTATGGATAATACAACATTTCATTATATTTTTAGGCAAGAAGGATATCAAAGTCAAAGAATATAAGCTAACATGTTTTGCATGTTTTAAGCTGTCTTAAAACCTTTAATTGTGTAATACCATATAATATTCAAATTATATTTATATTAAAGTAGTCCATCATAATATTTCTATGGTTTCATGTTCAAGAGAATTCATTACCTCAGCATTTTATATTGCACAAACAAGTATCTGCAAAAACAGTTCATATTTCATTATTTATGCTGAATCATATGTTATTTGAGAGTCCATGTTCCATCAATGTGTTTTTAATAATGTCATCTACTTCAAACCTTCTGTAGCTTATTATTACATAAGCTTTTCAGTTGATCATTGATAAGGAATGAATTGTGATTTATAAATTTAATTCAATCATTTTTATATTTCAGATTTATATTTAATCATGTAAGTGACCTGCCAATAACTATAAATTTATATGAAATTAAAATGTGTCTGAGATTTCAACAGTTTTGTTAAACTCATGGTTTAAGTAAAATGCTGCAAGAGATCATACTGGCAATATATTTTGTAAATAACATAAATTATCACTATCCTTATAACTTCCTTCTCAAACCATGCTATATACAACTTAATACCCAGCCAGAAATTCGTAATAATTATTTAATTACGAATTTTACGTTTACAAAATTTTATTATTTACAAAAATGGGAAATTTAATTCAGAAAGATAAGGCACAGTAAGGCATACATAGATAGAGATTGCCATCAGTTAGCAACAACTTCGCATTGCTATTTAGCATTTGCTAATTGATATCTAATAAATAATCTTTGTATTGAAAATCATCTTAATTATTACATAGCCTAATATATGCCCACAACAATTAAGATTTATATGTAACTAGTGGGCCTGATCTGGTCCGACCACAGTTCCACCTATGGGGTCCAGTTGTAAATCTGAACCATTTTTGTATACACTGGAAAGCGCGCACAAAATTTCATCAAAATCGGTACAGCCGTTTATGATGAGTTCAGTGACATACAGACATAAAGAACAAATTTATATATGAAGATGACATTACATATTTTTAAACTTGTTAAGCTGTTTCAAGTTAATGTTCCACATTAAAAGACATTAATATAATCCGAAAAGAAACTCTTTTAGGGTTTTCCAATAAAAATCATGATAAAGTAAGTGATGCTTCAGATGTCTACTGCATCTTTTATTACCTAAATGAAAGATTTTATGTACAGAAGAAACAACATAAGCAGCACCCCACTTGCATGACAAGAAATTATACACAATGCTTATCAAAATCATAGTTTTTTAAAAATGTAATAACTTTAAATTAAACAAAGAAGTATTGACAATTTTTTTTAGGTATGGATCAAGTTTCTTGGAACTAAAACCAATAAAATCTATCCAGCAGGTTCCTCAATAATGCATGTAACCACTATTTAATTTTTATACATAACCTCGGTAAATAATATGAATACCAACAATGAAAACCAAATAATTATGTAAAACAGTGTTTTTTAAACATGTGGGTCGCGCCTACCATGGGCTCGTGAAGCCTCTTTGGAGGGGTCACAAAGCTTTTATGACGGAAATGCAAAAGTTTGGGAAAGCTACTGCAATAAAAAGAAAACAACAAAGTTTTAAAAAAGATTTATTAAGAAAAATGTTAGCTAGAGGACATAATCATTTATGTGGAATAAACACAAAACAAAACTTATGAGATCTCTTTTGTATTTTTCTGAACCCTAATTATGAAAATGAATAAATATACTGAATTGCATATTTATTATAAAATAAAATACATGAAAAAACGCAACAGGTAGGGGCCTCAAGTATTTCATCATACTAAGGGGCTGTGTCATGAAAAAGTTCAAAAAATACTGATCTAAAAAAACATTTATTTCTAAAGTAATAATAATAAAGCCTTTTATTTTCCGAAATTTTTGACATTTGTATGATGACAAAACTATAAAATATCATGTATTTCGGTGTGCCTAATGGCAAAGGCCTCCTCCAACTCTTTCCATTATTTTCTTCTTTTTTTTCGAAATGACTACACTATTGACCCAACAAGGTCTTAACAGCTTCACCGGACTATTAGGGCGAGCGCTTAAGGCATTCAGCTGATTCCATTGTTTTCTGTCTGCCGCCACTCTTGTCCAAAGGGGTCCTAAAGTCATTTTAAAATCATTTTCCCATCTTTTTGGTTGGCAACCTTTACTTCTCGCGCCATCCCTTGGATACCAAATGGTTACTTGCTTACTCCACTTTTCTTTGTTGCATCGGAGCATATGTCCAGTCCACCTCCATTTTAGTTGGTTGATGCGTGTCACGATATCTGCTAGTTTCGTTCTATGCCTGATATCTGTACTTCTAACTTTATCCATTTGTTTTAGACCTAGCACGCTCCTTTCCATACCTCTCTAAAATTTTGTTACTTTGTCCCTTTGGTGTTTTTTCAAAGCCCAGGTTGCACAGCCATATGTGATGCAGGGTAGGATACAGGTATCAAACATCTTCTTTTTGATTTGAATGCCCAATTCCTTACTTTTCATAATTTCGTTGAGAGCCCAGTATTTTTTTCACCTAGTTGCAATTCTTTTGTCTATTTCTTTAGAGATTTGGTCTTTTTGCGATATTATCTGACCCAGATATACATATTCCTCTACATATTCAAGTTCAAGTGTCCATTGATAGTTATGTCTGTGGGTATAGAGTTTGTCATCATTTTCGTCTTGCTCGAGTTCATCTCCAAGCCCGCTTCTCTACTTATTTCTAATATACCATGACCTTAATGACAAGATCATTAGGATAAGATTAGGCTAAGGCAAATAAGTTTAAACACTGCTGAAAAATTTTCCAACCTCACCAAAGTCATACCTTGGAATTTAAAAAATTCCATGACCGTCAAATAAATAATTGGCTTTAGATCAACCATTTAGATGCCAACCATGCCTAAGAGGCACAGAAAGCCTGACTTACTATTTAAAGGTAGTAAATAATACCATTCGCACAGTAAGTTAAGAAACACTTCAGAAATGTATATACATGAATATTTAGATAAAGACTTTCTATTAAGGTCCATAACTAGTAACACTACTACTGCTCTCGCCTTAGTAATCCAGTGAAGCTGTTACTAGGTCAATAACGCAGTCAGATTGAGGGAAAAAATACTTCGTTGTGAATATATTTGATAGAAATATACAACAATTTTGTATACACAATGAAAAAATGGATTATAATTTAATTAGTATCAACTAAACCAACATACCATCTTTGTTCTTTAGTATCTTATCAGACACATTACAATGGAAAACAAGACTATAGATATATTCGAATGGTTCTATAGCTAACCACCATTAAATTGAAAATTTGCCACCAAGCATATTCACTATTCTAGACATTGTGTTGTTACCATCCTAGGTACACATAAGACACTCATACCGAAGTCTTTCATCAATACTATCTTCTAGACATTATTTAAGGGTGGAGCCCAACCATGACATGAAAATTTATAATAGTCTCGTATGACACTTATTGCTCGAATGTAAAATCCATACAGAAACAGCACTGTTAGCGTTCTGTATGACTACAAAATAAATATTACCGAAATAATTAGTAATATATACTATTTTAAATGAGAATCTACGCAGTGATCGAGCACTTGTTTTTAAAAATAATAACGAATTTTGAAGCGGGAATAATGATACTTACATTATTAGTGCTAGTTGAGGGTGACTGCGGCCTCTTCCGACGATTGTTTGAGGAAGGAGCACTCATCGTGAATTAGATGAACGACACTGAACTGTTATTTTATCACTAACAAGCAGATACGGTTGTCTTTGACTATATTTTACACACAACTAGTAAAAACGTGACAAACATGGCGTCACTAGAAATTGCCAGAACAGCGCTTTGAGAAAGGTCCCAACATTTTAACACGAGATCTTGATGGTCAAAACATAATTAATATAATACCGTGCCCATTGAATTTCAATTACAATATTTGCAAAGCAGAGAGAACAAATACTAATAATTTCTGTAGAACTATTCACGTAACCCAGACCAGCAACCGCCACAAACGTTGCCAGTATAGAGCACAGAGTAAATTACATGGAATTTTATTTGTCTCTGACATACAGATGCACGCAGATACGATGTAAAAAAAAAACAAATACTCTATTCTCAATGGCTTCACATCGCATGAATATAATATCCTCATCTAACTACACTGAATGCAGTCTTCAAGAGGGTCAAACTTTAGAACACATCTTTTTCATTTGTTCTGCTTTTAATATACAGCGCTTATTGCTCATAAATAAATTACTGGAAAAATATCAAAACATCCCGCTTTCACTACAAGCTCTCCTAACTTGTCCTAATAATTTTAAACCTAATTTTGATTTTAACAACTCCACGCTTGGAAATATTTAAACAATTTTGTTTTATGATTACACGAAGATTAGGAAGATAATAAAGATGGATAAAATAATTTATGATATATTATATAAAAGATTTTATATGAAATAGATATTATATGAAAGCCTTTATTTTAATTTGGACACGGAAGAAAATCGGTTAAAGAATACATAAGAAGAACTTCTATTGACAACTTCAGAATTGGCAGTATGGATTAATTCCTTCGCCTGTTCGATTGGACGAATATTATTACTATTACTTTTAATGGCTTCTGGGCAACGAGCCTTGACTTTTTAAATCCTTGCTTTATTGGTGTTGGACACAAACTACTAAGAGGATACTACGTACGATTGGAGATGATTTTATAATCCTCCATACACCAGGCGCGTTAATTATAAAACCAATTTATAACGTTTAATATCATTGAACAATTAGAACTTAATTTCATGCTTCCATTTAATTAATTTACAACACATCTTGATAGCATACTTATTAATCTTGATAGATGTCGCCAATATGTGTACGACGGCGATATTTATCACCGCTGTCTGTGTATCCACTAAAGTCGTTTACTGCAATGAATCGTATAAAAATGCATATGTTATATTTTTAACTCGATCGATTCTTCTTGAAATAATTGATTGAGAAAATTTATTAGAGTAAAAGTTATTGAATGTAACTATAAAACATTAAAATAATTCATACAGAATTTAAATTATTGGCCAATATACATTAATAGATAGAAATGTAATATGTATATGTAGGTAATCTTGTTTATCCATTTAATTCAATTAAAAAAATTACTCATATCTATTATAACAATGACTGGCTGAATTCGTATCCACTATATGCAATTATTTTCTATATTAGTATAATATCAATGTGTAATTATTAAAAAATTGAAATTAACGAATAAGTCACCAAAAATGTTATTATTTTTTGCATTGCTTCACTGTATACTTATTACAGAAAAATCTTCAATAAAATTGCTAACACAACGGTGCACCGAACAGTGGACGGAAATTGGAATCTCCATTACCTAGGATTTTAGGAAAATCAAATGAGTTATTTAATAGTTTTAAGTATACAGTTTAGTCAAAATGGTCATATCGTTGAATTATTTAGCAATACTCCATACTCATACATAATATATTATGGAGTTGTAAATATCCAATTTACTTTTCTTACTTACTTTTCTTAATAACTTTTAAGTTGTAAAGTTGAAACTTATATATATTATTATCAGACTGGTAAAGAAGCCTTAAGGACTTTTGATATTAGCATTGCCTTTTTCACAAGACTAACCTAATCTAAACAAATAGAGATAAAAGAGCAAGCAGTGTTTGAGGGCTGCATTTAAAATTCGTATTTTCAAGGTTAGAAGCAGCGGTGAAAAGGAGTGATTTGCCCTATCCGCGGAAAATCATAGTAATTGAGATATTTATGGTCAAAGATATTTAAGTTAAAACTGTTTCGTCTCGAATGATTAGGTTGCACCCCGGGCAACGTCGACCACTTCTTAGTCAGAACGGGGGGTTCGTCTCGTCTTGCATCCCTCTGAATATCAGAGGGGGCGTACGATAAGGCGCTGGTGGGACTGGCGTGCACTTGCACTGCCATCGGGCGGATATGTGTGGTATTTTGCCTTACCTCTCACTGCCGTTATCGTAATCCGATTTGAAGTGTCGTGGTCATGTCTCGCGGCTCCAAATGGTACCGAGGGTCTTGGCTTAACCCCCTGAACCAAGACAACCTCTATAAAAATTACCCCAATCCTAAGCGGCGGCGCATCGCGAGAGGATGCATGGCTGATGGGAGATCAGTCTCTAGTGCGTCCCCCGTCAGAGAACCGGCCAACTCTCTTGGCGGGTTACGCTAGGGTTACCCAGGTACAGGGGGCACTATCTGGGCGGACCTTCTTTCCCCTATACTCGTGGGAATAAAAATGTTTGGAAAATCTATTAGTTTTAAACCTCGTCTTAAGATACGGAAGGGGGTAAGAACCAGGTTCGCTATTGCGGCTGCTGGATCAGCTGTGGATGTGACAGAGGCTGCCAAGGCCGAAGTCATAGCTGGGGCGAAAGCAGCCAAAGTTGTTTTGGAACTAATGCCTGGTTCAAGTCGCAAGCGCGAGCATGAGCTGGCTTGAAACGACAGCAATAGTGCTGGATACGTGCCGCCCAAGACGCCGCGTATTGAGAATGCGTGGACCAACGTCGAGGATGATGGGCTGAGTCCAGTGGCCGAGCTGCAGGATATAAAAGGCCAAGATCCGCAGCACTTGAAGTCAATCGCTGGTGAATCAGTCGCGGCAATATATACCGTGTGTAAGAAGTCAGGTTGGCTCCAAGGTCCAATGGTGAAAGCGTTGAAGAGGTCTGCTAGAACACTCCAGGATGAACTGACGATCGCCCTGTCGCGCACCGTCAATGATAAGACACTGTGTCTCCGTAGGTTGGTGTGGTCCCTCCGTCGGGAAATTAATGACCTCAAGGTGGAGATGCAGCGGCTAAAGAAGAAGGCAGAGGCTGCTACCTCACAGACAAAGCCTCCAACCATGGAGCTAATCACGGGCAAAGTGGTTGAGATCCCACCGGAGGACCGACCAGCACCCCCTCGCTGGGAGAAGGTCGATGTGGTTAGCGCCATAGAGAGACTGGAACACTCCTTTCAGCGTTCTGCTCAGAAGTTCAGCGCCCACCTGGTGGTGTTAGAAGATCGGCTGTTCCCGGTAAAGGCTGTCCGCCCTCGTTTAGCAAGAGATCAGTCCAAGGCTACGGGGGCGCCTGGGCCTGCAGCGCCAAAGCACCGGGATACAAAAAGGCTTCCAGTATGCCGAAAACCCACCGTGCTGTGGTCGACCAGGTGAAGGAAGCCGTTCCACCTTCTCAGGAGTCAGTCCTGGGAATGGACTAAGCTCCACTTACTACATCGACTGCCTCTGATGCTGTTTGAACCAAAGTGTCCAACAGAAAAAAGAAAGCAAAGAAAGCGCCGGTGGCCCATTCTGCTCCCTCGGAGCCCAAGGCAACAGCCTCGGCTTCTGTTTCTGCCAAGAGCCGTCCTAAGAGGAAGTTCCTCTTCCGCGCACGGCCACAGTGGTTGTTTTGCTCAAAGCGAAGCAGGAGATCGACTTGCATAGCCTTGGGATAGAGGGCGTCTCCGTGAGAAGGACGGTGACCGGAGTCCGGATTCTCTCTGAGTATGTTGCATGGGAGGTGAAGCGCCGCACTCTGGCGGTGGTGGTGGGGGAGGATTTGTCACTGCCGAGCGTGGTTTCATCCATGCTTGGCAGCGAGTAGGTATGCCGAGCAGTGGCCTCCTTTTGGGAGGTCATCTCGCAGAAGGAGGCGGCGGAGAGGGCCCGTGAGGCGGACCCACTAAGTGGCCGTCTCCGCCAACGGAGAACTGGCAGGAGGAGACGGCGTTTTGCCTAACTCCTCCTGTCACCGTAACCGGGCCTGAGGGGATGCAGCCGGGGGGCTCATTCCTCCATTGCACAGGTCCGGCGGACGAGGGGAGGCACCTGATTTGTACCCAGACCGTTGGGGCGGCTATCTAAGAGGAATAGGCTTAGAACGATCCCTTGCCGCCCCAACACTATGGTCGGTCGGTACACTGTGTGGTTTTAGACCGTGTGAGTCGGACATAACCCACCCTCTCCCCCGGGAGGGTGCATATCCGTAAGGGATTTTCTCACATAAAAAAGATAGGTCGTATTGCACGTATCAGGCAACAGCCCAAGCCAAGGACTGCACCGTGCACTCTTAAGCTAGTTGTCAAATAAAGTCGGTTGAGTGCCGCAAGCGCTTGCCTTGGTAGTCTGATGAAGCTGTTAAGACCTTGCTAGGTCAATAGCGTATACAGATCGAAAAAAAAACATACTTTATATGACCATGACTGATGCTAAGATAATTTCATATTTCTCATATACCTCAACAGTATTTACATCATCTATTATAGCTACTAATGAAATTTAGTTAAAATGAATATAAGATCTCCTGGTATTTACACTGTTTTCATGCAGAATTATAATATAGCCCCAGAAATAATAGTTTAATCCTATATGACAGACATCAACTTCAATAAAAAATAAACTAATTACTCTATTAGCATAATCAAGACATTTTTCTACCATTGTCGAACAAAAATAAGCAAGAATAATAAGCAAGTAATGATACTTGACATACAAAGATAGGTATATTGAAGTTCGTCTTAACGAATTCTGAATTGTATATTTATGAGAAACGTTTAAAGATTAAGGTGTAAAAGAAACCTACAGATTAATGATTTCACCTCAATATAATGTCATCTAAGTATAAAATTTTCAAACCACAAATGTCTTTTAAACGGGGACGCCTGGGGGCAAGGTCTTAAGACTCCATTGCCACCTTAATAACGATACTTTTTTTTGCTTTATAACGCAAAACAGCTATGGAGAAAGGAATATACATCTTCATAATATGAAATTTACTAGCCTATACTATATGATTTAAAATATAAAAATAAACTTATATAAGAATAAACTTATATATTCTCTACCTACAATTGTCCGTGGTCAAAAACATTTTTACAAAGATCAAAAAAATCGTAGAATTTCATGAAATTTCTGAACCAGAAACATATAATTGTGAAACTTACTGTTTCTCGAATTAACATTAATGTTCATTTCATAAAAAAAAAAATCTATACTTAACTATAACTGATTTTATTTAAACTTTGGTAACCAATTTAAAAAGGAAAATTAGTATTGGGGCCAAAGTAAATTAATGACAACTGATTTCCGTAAGACCAAAATTGCTACAATCTATTTGAGTAACATAACTAGCAACGAGGTGTGTCGTGCGCCCATAGTGGCCGTTTTAGCAACTCTATTGCTACATCTAGCGGATTTTAGATATGTTTAACGACTTTTTTAAAATCTAGCGACTATCTGAATATTGAAAATACATTGAAAATTTGATACTGATTTAAGTGTAAAACAAGAACATGAATTTCCTATTGTTCTTTTTGGAATTCCCTTACCAAAATGACGTCCGATGTCGGTGTTTAATCCATTGGGTGTCTTTGTTAAATTTATAGACATTGATATCAAAATATATTTGTGGAAATAAAATAAAAAAATATAGACCACAATGTAAACACCAAGAAAAGTTATGTTGCTAAAACTGGTTATAATTGATCCAACTAAAGCTTTTTGCTCGTTTTATCTCCGTGAAATACTCGAAGTATTCTATTTTCACCATATTTTTATCTTGAAATATTTAGCGACTTCTGTCGGTTTTTTAAATCATGTATTTTTCAAAATATAGCGACTTTTTAATTGACGTCTAGAGACTTTTTTATTTCTTAAATGGCAACACTGCGTGCACCTTTGAGGTACTTGCAGTGCTGCCGTTTAAGAAATAAAAAAGTCTCCAAATTGTGAAAACACTACTGCGAGTATTTCGCTGTGATAAAACGAGCAAAAAGCTTTAGTTGGATCAGTTATAACCAGTTTTAGCAACATTATAACTCTTGTTGATGTTTCCATTCTAGTCTTTGTTTTTTTATTTAACATTTGAGCATAAGTCTTTTTTCTTAAAGGGACTTCCATTCCGACAAATAGATTGTGATATAGATATCTACAATTTAACAAAGAAATTAAGAAAGACAGGAGTTTTTGCAAAACCGTAACATAGTAACTGACTTTTTATTTATTTTGATATCTGATGTATCATTTAAGAGAATTAGAGGCACCCAATCGATTAAGCCCCAATATCGAACGTCATTCTGGTAGGGGAATTCCAAAAAGAATAATAGCAATTCATGTTCTTACTACTAAACACTTAAACTGGTACCAAAATATTTATGTATTTTCAATATTCAGATAGTCGCTAGAATCCGCTAAATTTTTTTAAGTCGCTGAAAAAAAGTCGTTAAACATATCCAAAATCCGCTAGACCTAGTCTAGACAGTCGCTAAAACGCAACTATGGCTAGTTGTAAAATAAAATCGGCTGAGTGCCCAGTGCCCACAGCAAGAGTATAATAAGTATTATAGGAAGTCCACAGAGTACCCTATTGTGAGTGCCGTAAGCATTCGCTTTTTTTTTCGAACTTACTAGGCTATTGACCTAGCAAGGTCTTGACAGCTTCACCGGACTACTGAAGCGTTCGCCTCTGTAGTCCGGTGAAGCTGTTAAGACCTTGCTAGGTCAATAGCGTGATCGGACCTGTCGGACCGAAATAAGACAGAAAAAAAAACACACTATCATACCCACTATGCTCACGACAACTATGATGTTAAGATTCAATATGTAACACTTTGCGTATTTTAATGCGATATCAGTAGCAAACAACGGCGTCTGTTACTGTTCAAACCTTGAATGGAAAACGTATTATACTGATTTTACAGAAGATAAAATTAAGTCCAAATAAAAGAACTCAATTTAGATATGAATATTAGTAATTTTAATTCATTATGTATTAATAATATTAAGTTAAAACAAAACACTTTCATCTCCATTTGGTTAGGTTAGGTTAAACTTGTGTAAAAAGATCATGTTAGCTGGCCACGGCAGCATTCATCAAGCATGGTGCATTTAATATGAAAGTACCAAAATAAATTTATATATTGTTCTAAAATAGCAACTATAAATGTATAATGTAATGAGTCCAGGTTGTAATGGTATGATCATGATACACATAGATATATCAACCATCTTATCAAGTAATACTTTTCCATGGTTACAACAAAGATAAAACAGGGTAGATCACTGACCACTTTGTTGACAACAAATATGAAGCTTCTCACCTTGATTAATGAAGATCTGATACACAAAATCAAATGAGGACTTGTGATTTAAAAAATAGGTCGAGGATGATTGGAAATACAAGACACAAGGATAAAGAAGAAATTTTTGCTACTTATTGAGTAAATTTAAGGAACTGAGCTACAGGAGACCTTCTTATAGGTTCAATATGATATAATAGTGACCAATTCATGCCAATTAAACAACCGCTTCCAAAAAAAGTCAAGGTAGTCATAGAGACTGCCTTCAAAAATCAAAACCCAAAACTATGGAATAACTGTGATCTCTTATGAAATTTTAAGAGGATAACAATATAAAAGGAGCAAATAAATATAAAAACAAACTATTTTGTGTATAAACATTTGAAATTAAATGAATAGAATCAGATTTAGATTTTTGAACACAAACAAGCTAGTGTAGAACAACAAATTGGAGGATTAGTATTTTAATTGTAAAGCATTTTAACCTAACATTATGACAACTGAATGTTTGGCTTGGAGTTTCATATCTAGGCTTAACTGAGATATTTTTTTCAGGAAAACATGCTCTTGTTTACTAAGATACTATCCTACTTACACATAGTGGAATCACTCCTAAACAATATTTGTAAACAGGCATGATATTCCAACAGGGTTCTGCATCAGCTCATAGGGCACAACACACGCAAAACCAGCTGAACACCCATGGAGTTTACTTCATCAGGCATGAAGACTGGTCCTCTTCTAGTCTACATTTAAACCCACTGGATTATAAGATATGGTAATATAAAGTCTGAGGCAAACTTCACTAGAATTTGTAATTTCAACAAGCATCTCTAGCTAAAGCAGTGACAGAAATAGATATAAAAGTGAAGTGAGTTGTGATTGATGGCTGACCACATCAATTAACCACATTTAATCCCAAAATGAAGAGGTTTTAAAGAATGTAAAGACAATTGTATTCACCTTTCATTACATATAAAATTTCTAGACATTGATAAAAAAGTAAATAAGTAATTATATTAAATGTTTTTGGCAGAATATATGATGACCTGACTAGGTACACTGACATATATATATTAATCCACCTCATCATAGAAGTGAGAGGACTGTAAATATGAAAAAGAGACTGATTTTTAATAAGGGATACTTATATGTTTTTTGTAGTTTCGTTTACAGGTAGAAATAAATACAAATTATTTTATTATAGTAAATTTAATATTTTAGAATAAAGAAGTTGTATGTATATTTTTAGATATATATTTCATGGAAAACATACAATTTTCAAATCTTTCCACCATGGTATTCATTAAAATTTTACATTATTTTGGTATGTATGCCTTTTCGATACGTACATCATCAACAGGTGTATCATACTTATCACACTCAACTAAACCTATCCTTCTTATAACTGATATCCCACTTTGAACTCTTCCAAAAATGGTATGCTTCCCGTCAAGCCATTGTGTTGGGGCTAAAGTGATAAAAAATTGAGATCCATTGGTATTAGGCCCCGTGTTAGCCATAGACAAAATTCCTGCTCCTGTGTGCTTCAATTCATTTGTAATCTCGTCTTCAAACTGTGGCCCGTATATGGACTGTCCCCCTTTGCCTGTGCCAGTAGGATCTCCTGTTTGTATCATAAAATCTCGAATCACTCTATGAAACTTGGTGTTGTCGTAGTAACCTCTTCTTACAAGTTCCATAAAATTTCTACACGTAAGTGGCGCCTGTTTCCAATACATTTCGACTATTATTGTACCCATTCTGCAATAAGTAGCGAACACATTTAGTAACCAAGTAAAATTAAAATTTATTGTTTTTAATATAAGTTATTTCTTACGTAGTTACCAGTACTGCTACAGGAGGTTGCCACGATTTATCAGGAATACCAGCACTAGAATATCCAAGCATTCTTATTGTTACAAGTCTCTAAGAACAAATAGTATACACAACATAAGACAAATAAATACAAAAACCGATATGAATATTCCACACAGACAAATAAGAGGAAACAACAAGTACTAGATAAGATTATTATCTATGGATAAAAGTGGATACTATGTATATATCGCAATACTGCAATCTGTTGATACTAGGGATGGCGATTCGTACGACTAATTGCAAATCGATGTTTAGATATTCCATTAATTTGCATTCATCAGTATTAGTTTATAAGGCGATATCCAATTCCGATCTTATTTGTATAGCATGGATATACTGGTACGGAACGACTAGGTGTCCTTAACCGGTCAAAGCAGTACTATCCTCCAAAGCAACGACTTCTGCGCAATAAAGCGCAAGTACGTTCGCAAATGGAGTACTACTTGCACATCTAGACAGTTCCTGCCTACCAATTTTCTCACTTTGACTCCGTACAAAGCAGCTATTTGCATTGTTGACGATCCTAAATTGATATGCGGTTTAGAGACATTGCAATTTCATAGAGACATTGGGACTTTATATTTGTTCTACTGGGTTCTGGGTGAGGGTAATCATCAGATAGTCCATCTTCCAGTTTGAAGAATTTGCCTATTGCAAAGAAATTTTCAGAATTTTAACATTTTTGTCAAACTCTTACAGTTTAGTTAAAAATACAAAAAAACCGGAAATTTGAATTTCAAAGCTGTATACCAAATAAACCTTAAAGATAGAAGTTTGACTCAAGATAACTTTTTGTATCAGATTTAATAATATAAAAGGTCCATTCATTCATTTTTTTTAAATAATTTTATCACAGTTTTCAGGACAAAAAAGATATTAAAAACCATATTTCCCATGTTACTCCCATATATTCAAATGTCTGTAATATTACATGTCTATACTTATACATATATTAATTTTCTAGAAATATATAAATTTATTATGGGTTTCACTAACTATGGGCTATCTTTAGCGAACGACAATGAACAATATGTGAACGATTGTGATATCTAGAAATGACGCTCCTCTCTGTAGATCCACTAATAACGTATGTAATTATTTTTGTTTTGTAAAAATATATTACATGAAGAGATAAAGCAGATCGAGTGTTTTGTCTGTTCTTCTCGATGACTGGATTATTTTTCGAACCAGTGGTAGATTTGACGTTCAGGACCTAAATTGAATAAAGGATATGTTGAGTTTTTAGTAACTTATATCTCCCTCTCAACTTCCATTCGGCTCACACTTTTTGTAACGCTTTCGTCACGCACATTATAGTGCGTTGTTGAAATAAAACACATTTTATTTAAAATGACAACTAATGTAATGTATGACGTAAAACAATATATATATATATAAATATTTCCAATTCTATTTTAAAATGTATAAAAAGGTTCGAGTTCATAACAGTTGTCTATTTAACTTTTTCTATAAATCGATTATTTGAATAATCGTCTAAAATCACTATCCCTGAATAAATGCATAAACATTTTTTTTATATTCTGTATGTCGTGTACTATTATAACTGAATTTTTTTGCTTTCGATTTATTTACGTATAAAAAAAGTTTCCTATACTTGACGTTCCAGTGGAACCGTATTATTTATTATGAGCATTGCATCTATGGTTTTAAATACTTTGATTTCAATAGTGTGAGAACTGAGAAGGAAGTGACATTTACAGATTCTATAAGTTGAGTGTACCTACATAAGTGCATAGAGCTGCGCTGCTGCTTCTGAAAGATGGAGCCTGATCATCAGCCGAAACTTAGTCCGGTCCGTGCATTTCGAGGTAATTACATTTAAAATACTCTAAAATCAAAATATAATAAAAAATTGTAATTGACAAGTGATTATATTACTACAATGTTGATCCTACTTCCCGGTTGACGCCTATGGAATTTGACTTGTTTGTTGTAGAAAATTGTAGTTTAGACGCAATAGAATCGATGTATTGTAAAATTATATATTAAAATAACAGTTAATCTTATTTTACATTAAATTCTCAGTTTTTGTGTAAGAAAGGTATGGAAAAACGAAATATCCATTATTTAAAAATACTTCTTATATTCACTGTAAAAATTTAGTTCAAAGAATAATAAGTTTATAAGCTTTATAAATACGCCATAAATTGATATAACGGATATAATAAATAGTTTTGTTTTCATCAAGGGCTAGTGTTAGTACTATTCAATTTTGATGATATTTGGAATCTATATTACAAGATATGTAGTAGTAAAAATAAGTTATAGATTTTACTACATCCATCAGAACTTCAACTATAACCCAATAATCACTTAATAATAATAATGTAAACAGTATATTTATTACCTGATAAGATAAAGGTCTCTCCATAAGACTACAATTTACTGTTCATAGTTGATGTCCAAATATCTCCAGTTATCACATCAAATTTCTATTTATTACAGAAAGGAAATTCTTCTTCTTCATATTTTGTCTCATGTATGCAAGAATAATATGGATCTGCTGCATTTCATATAATTATTTTTGCTAAAAAAGATAGGCATATTTCTTTCCCTACTTCAATGAATATTACATGGAAGCAGTGTTGTTAATCTGATGATTATCTGGAATGTCATTTGAACACCAAATTAGGCCCCCCTCAGCAACGGCTCAAGCCAAGATCTGTTCCCTTGCCGTGGAGTCCTTGAGTGCACTGCCTGAGCGATACAGTGACACAAAATCTTACATCACTGCAGTAACATAACACATATTAACTTCACACACATGCAGGCATACATGGTTGCACATGAAAATGGAAGGTTTCTATTTTTTTCCCTATATGGAACTGAAATAGTTTAGAAAATTATTGGATACCAAATATATATAAGAGTTGTTAGGGTATGTATGTTTGGTACACATATATATTTCAATAACTCGTTTATGTATTAATAGTTAGCTTGGCTTAGGATAGTTCAGATAGGTCGCATAGCCCAGGTTAGCTCAGATAGGTAGCAAATTGCACAAATAAAGTAACAGACCAAGCCAAGGTGTGACGTGCACCCTTGATCTAGTTGTCAAATAAACTCGGTTGAGCGTCTTAAGGGCTCACCTTGCTAGTAGTCGGATGAGGGTGTTAAGACCTTGCTAATCTTGTGAACCAGCTAATGCTGCAGTCCAAGTTAGTCCAAGGTTTTTCAGCTGGTTATAGAGAGATTTTGCTGGTATATCTTTTGCTCCCATTTCTTGGCATATAGATTAACTTTATAACATTTGTTTCAACTTACAAAGGTCATATCAAAGTATCAAGTATAAGGTATAAGTATAAAGTATAAAATAAGGTCAAAGGTAATATTGTTTAATTTCATAGCCTGTTCTTTTGTTATGTTAATTTCCCACAATACAGTAAGCTCTTCAAGAACTATAGGTCTTGTATCTCTAGAAAATATCAATGTCAGTCTGGATGACAAAACACCCACATCCTTTGGGTGTTTATATTGCTTTTCATATTGTGTCCATTAAAATAGTACAACTAAATGCTGTTGTATCCAGGATTGAGTAAGACTTATTCTTGGAATTTATATAATATTAAGCCTTTTTTTATAAAGTTAATCTGTCTTTTGTTTGTGGTTAATCCTTTTTGGACTGAAGGGACTTAAGGCTTCACATATAATGAGAAGTACTCTGTCATGGTGATGTGAGTAATAACACCTCTTAAGGAGCATCTTGTATCCTACCAATTAGTGTCTTGCTGTATGTATTGCTTCTCCACAAGTATAGCAATACTTTTAGCAAGGATTTTCCTCACTTGATGAAGTTACTCTGATCAGTGACATTTGGAAGACATTAGGATAAAAAAATTATAGGGCAAGAGACCAATCAAAGTAAGGTGTGTAACTTCATAGCTAAGAGATGCAAAATTCTCCTACAGTTAACCAATTACTTTGCATTTCTAAATTCATACTCAACTTTAATGACATGTGCATATACCATAAATTGTTTGTAGATTTACGTTTAGATTCAAGTTTTGTGGCACTTTTGTCTTTTGGGAGTGTTGTGATCACATTACAAAATCCTTACAAGCACACATTATTTCCTTGATGTTAAATTATAACTAATGTTTATTATTTTATTATAACAGTAAATACAATATAGTGTAACATCATCCAGTAAGACTTTATAGTAAAAAAGATTTATGGAAAAGAAATCAACCTTCCGGGTTATTTTTCCACTGCTAGTACACTTTATTCATGACAAATGAAACATATTTTTAAATGTGAGGAATTTGATAAACAACACAATATTTTTAATTTGTTTGTATTAGGAACACTAAACCGTTAATCTAACCATAATAGTTAACCTTAAAACAATCTAAAAGTGATTAAACCTCTAGGTTAAACCATATCAAAGGAGCGTGACAATCTCTAATATATTCGTATTCATTTACATTATATATATATATATACATATATATACATACACCTATTCATTAGCACCCAATTGTCATAGTTGGCTTTAAGGAAGATCATGTATTAATTTGAATAAAAGTGTATATCTGTGTGATAAAAATAAATAATTCTGTGTCTTATTGTTATAACATAGTCTAAAGCTTATTTTTTTTATACAGTGCTCCACTGTCCGGAATCTGAGGAAGCTCATACAAGTCTTTCAGAATTTCATGATTACGAACCCAGGTTGGAGTTTGACGATTCTGAATTCACACAAGATGCAGGTTTAGGTAAGTCTTTGTATGACTAATATGCAGAATATATTGAATGTTTGATCAGAATTCTTAAAAAGTATATAGTTTTGTATTTACTGTTATACCTAGTGGGGTCATCATTTGTGACAAAACTTGTATTGTAATTAATTATACACCTTTTGTTAATCATTCATAAATTATATATAAAACAAGCTATGTCCGCGACTCTGTCCATGTGGAACGTTATGTAACAAAACAGTGACTAAGTAAGATCATCTGAATATATTAAGTCCATTTACTTTATTTACATTTCTCTCGTACTTAACTCCAGTCTTCATTCAAATTATAATAACTTTGATAGAGTCCACCAATTTTGTTTTTTTTTTTTTTTATTATTATTATTTATATCATGCGATCAGTCCTTCTGACTATGAGCAGATGAGTTGAATGATTATCATGCGTGAGGAAATGTTCTCTCCAGTAGGAATATCTACCATATTAATATATTGGCTCATTTAGCACCCTCGAGATCCAGGTTTCTGCTCCATTTTAAGGCGATTTACACAGTCAGGCAATGTGAGCTGCACAGCCAACTGCTTACGATGGTTTATCATTCTTGTCTTGTATTTATTTTCAAGTGCCTTAATTTCGTCCTTTACTTTTGGCATGTTCAGGTAGTTGTGGACTTCACGGTTTCTAATAAACCAGGGAGCATTGCTTATTTGATTGAGGATATAGTTTTGTGTCCTTTGAATCTTATTTATGTTGGATTAGCCGCAGGCTCCCCCCAAACCATGTTGTAGATTAAGAGCTTGTTGTCAAGTGACAGCTTTGAGTTTCTTCCGAGAAGCCAGTACAGGCCCTCATATTTGAGATTGAACTCTTTGTTTTTGTTTCTATATGTTTCTGCCATGTCAACCGGCGATCCAAGTGTAAAGGTATTTGATTGTATCACACTTTAACTAAGGATTTACAGGAGGACAAGTTTCTCTACGGAGAGTGAAGGTGGCTTGCACTGATTTATTAACGCTCACTTTAATACGCCATTTATCAACCAGTTGCTTATTTCATTGAGGCTTTATTGAAGTTTCGCAGTGGCACATACAGGGTTTGTACAAGAGGCTAAGATTGCCATGTTATCTGCATAGATAGCGATTGTAACTCCTGGTGTTAGTGGCAGATCAGAAGTATATATGGTGTACAAAACTGGGCCGAGTATGGAACCTTGTGGCACACCAGCAAGTATCTTATGAAAACCTGATGAGCAGTCATCTTCTCTCACTTGGAATATCCTATTGTTGAGATATGACTCAAATATTTGGTAGAAGCTATGAGGTAGCAGTAGCTTAATTTTATAGAGTAACCTCTTATGCCAGACCCGGTCGAAGGCAATTTGTACATCAAGGAAAGCTGAAGAGTAATATTCTTTCTTCTCTAAACTACATATTATTTATATGTTTGCACACCGTATGTATCTGCTCAGTGGTGCCATGCTCAGGTCTGGTACCCAAATTGGTGGTCTGGGGTTACAGAGTTTTCATACATAGCATGTGACAGTCTTCAAAGTAATATCTTTTAAAACCTTATACATTACGGGAAGTAAGCTTATTGGCCTTTAGGATGATAGTTCATGTGCGAGCTTTCCATGTTTATGGACCATGATTACTTGCGAGACTTTTCATAGTGTAGGGAAGCACAATGTTCTGATAATACAATTAAAGAGAGTAGTCAGATATACTATTGCTCTACATGGAAGTTCTGATAGCACTTTTTTGTCTATGAGGTCAAATCCTGGTGCTTTCTTAATATCTAGTTGGGTGATGGTTCTTGTGATTTCTCCTGGTGTGACTCCTTTTATAGGAAGATCAAGTTCAAAGTCTTGCTGAAGGATCTGGTCTTAGTCAACTTCTTTATGGCTAGTAGTAGCTTCATTAGGAACAAATACCTTGGCAAGTTGATCAGCAAAGGCTATTGACTTTCCCTGTTTAGTTTTGCCCTACTTGTTTCCTTCTAGTCGCATAGGTGGCTTTGGGTTTATTGGCTGGTTCCTAATTTTGCATGCCTTCCAGAGGGAGCTACCTCATGTAGTAATTAGTCTAGAGCCCCAGTGCAGACGTTTCGAGTTCCAGTCTCAACCAGCTATGAAACAAGGGCCTAGACTTTTGTTGTAAACACTGAAGTATTCCTCTGTGATTCTGTGATTTGGAGGACAATATACAGATGAGATATTGAAGTCGCCATTTCTATCCCTGATATTTACCGCTGTAGCTTGGATATGGTCTGTTTGGAACTGAGATAGCTCATAGTGTTTAACTGAGGATCTAATTAAGAGAGCTATTCCACCATGTGTAATGCCATCTGGATGGTTTGTCATGTATATATTATAATTTCTTATATTTATAAGACTCCTGTTAGTGAAGTGAGTCTCAGATACCAGTAGAATATCTAGGTCATGGATTTTTAATAAAGTTTCAACATCAGGTTTGTTGGGAGTTAGGCCTTCTTGTGTTCCAAGTGGCTATTTTTAGTTTATTTCGTTCGATGACAATTTATTGACCAGTGTTGTGAAGAGCCCCAACTTGTTACTCAATTGTTGTAAGATAATATCTATTTGTTGGAATTGTTTGATGAATATTTCCTCTACTCTTATGTTAGATATTTGTTGATGGGTTTCTAGCTCAGTTTCAAATTCGGAAGATTGGTCTTGCAGCTTATTTTTAAATGCTTCACTGTACTGCTTCCTGTTTTGTTTATTTTCTTCCTATTTTAGTTTGAATATTGTTGTGGCTATATTTCGTGTACAGTTCCCCTTGTTTACTATGTTCCAAGATTGGAAGTTTAGAAGAATTTCTTTCCTCTCTTAGAAAGGTACGCTTTTGCGTTTTTCTGCGCACATGTAGACACACACAGAGAGCACATGTAGCTGGAGTGGAACAATCCACCTTTGGACTGTTTTTGGTCAAATGTGTTTCTGCATATTTAAGACAGCGATCTGGCCTCATACAATAATTTTTGGTGTCCATACTGTTGACACCTTTGACATTGGACAAAGGTTTTTTTTTTTGGTCGTCTATAGTGACAGCTAGGTGACAGATATATAGCAAAGAATGTTGTAGTAGGCTTTTTGTTTAGTCCAAATCTAGCATTGATGATTTCCCCAAGCACAAGGCTCTCTGTTTCTTCAAATGGAGCTTTGATATTTTGAAGTGGGGTTTTGTGGTGTAGGTTCTTAACAACAAGTCTACAGTTACTTTTTTTCTATTAAAAGTATGGCCAATAAAACCTTTCTCTCTAATAGCTGATATTAGCTTTTTGTAGACTTCTGTATCTTCACTCATAATTCTTATTTGGTTTTTGTTCATAATCTTATATGTAAGTGCTTCTCCTGTGGCTACTGTCTCTAAGTAGTCCATCAAAATTTAAACACACTTACACTTACACTTGAATAGATTCTGGAGACTGGGAATTTGAGAACTTTCGTTTTTTATTAGGGTTTCTACTCACTGGTACTCTCTGCCACTCGGGTAAGTCAACAGATCTCATATTGTTTTCTTCTTGAGAGTCTTTGGGATAATTTTCCTTATCAGCTGAGAGCTTAGCGCTTCCGGTAGAAACACGCCTTGGTCTATTGAAAAGACTTGGGTGAAATGCTTGTTGCACATTTTTGTTTTGACCAATTTGGCTTCCAGTTAAGGGTGATTGAGCTGCCTGGTATATGGTGGAGTTGTTTGATCTTGTTTCATCATCATTTAGTAGGATTGTGTTTTGGAGCGGATTAGTGTGGTTATTATTGAAATTGTTATCCATTGTGTTCCCACGGGTGTAGGACGAAATAAGTGGTCACTCCCAGGGTGACGCTTATTCCTGAGAGAAGGCATTAATATCAACGACAATTCGCCTGAGGTTTCGAGGTTGGTCGCTATAGACTGAATTCACCCATCATCATATATCCTCTTAGCATGTGCCTCACTGTAGGATTGGGGGATTTATTAGAGAGGTTACCTGCCTCGCGGGCCAAGTGACGAAGCTCAGACCCCCGTGCCTGCGAAACATGACCACAGGTTTACGGTCTGGGGCAACCTTTTCAGGCTACACATTAATTTTTCTGTCTGGGTTATCTCCCTTAGTCGATTTTAAGGCGCCAACAATTCGCCTTTGCCCTTCATACTTTGCTATTACATTCATGAGTTAGATGGTGATGGGCGGCACTCCTATGGGACATGTAACATTGCCCAGGGTCGACGAATCACATGAAAACTCACATGGATCCATTCCTAGCCTGTACGTTGGCAGAACTAGGGGCAGCGGGGACGTGTATGTTAGGACTGGATGATGTGAGCCAGTAGCCCAGTGCGGCACAGCTAGACGTACGCTATCGGTACTATCTCAGCATTTTATAGATGTATATCGCTTAGAAAAGAATATACATCACCGAGTTCTGACATCATTTTCAACCCAAGCGATTTTAATGAAACAAAAAATTAGTTGCTCTTGAGGAAATGCTTTTTATTTTTTTGTCGAGATTTTCTTGTGAACTCGGCACTTCAGCAATCATGCGTGGTCATACAAACAGACCAGACATTTCTAAAAATGATTGAAATGTATTGCTACTTATTTCTAAACATCTGCAACAATTTTTTTCAGGAAAATCGAAAGATACAGACACGTTCCATTTACATTCTTATTGTATGTCTAGATAAAAGATAATGAAATATACAACAAAGTTCTATTTATATTCAAAATGCTGCCTCTTTTATTTTGAATACACCACACCACATTCATATTTATTTCTGCTGTTGTTTGAAAGATGCTCGGCGAGAGTCCAAATTCTGATGAGATTTTCGAGAATAGGTGGTAGAGCTAAGCCGTAGGTAGAACTGGTTTCAGTATGAATGTGTCTTGCCGCCCGGGATAGTATCACCCTCTCATAGAAAACTGACGTGAAGTAACAGTGCTTCCATTTTTGCATTTCGTTCGATCAGTATGAGCGCCGGAGGCCCACCTCCCTCCTCTCCCTTCCCTCCTTCACCTTCCCTCTCGCACTTCCCCACCAACACAAGTTGGCGATGCACTTGAAACTCCTCTGGTGTTGCTGGTTTCTGAACGCTGGTAAAGATGAACCACCTGTTTGTATGCCTTCTATGATATAGAAAAAACTCTCCTCCAAATATTACCATATCTTGTGGATTTAAATCTAGACTATAATAAAAGAGGATCTGTCTTTATGCTGGATGAAATCAATCTCACAGGCAGTTCAGTTTTCCGTGCTTCGTGCCTTAGGAGCTGGCGCAGAATCATGCTGGAATATCCAGTATCTGTTTTCGAATACTATTTGGGAATATTTTAACATCTATTTCACATAAAAACATCACAGTTAAGCTTGAATATGAAACTCCAAACCAAACCAGGAATAACAAAAGATAATTCCTTATTTGGACCCTCCGAATACGCGCGCTCGCTTTTTCACTGCTGTGGGAATAAATCTTTGTTACGACTCTCTTCGATGTTAAAAGTGTTTTCAAGCAATAACAAGATTTCGCTGTATTTTTTTCCCGCATACCGCAGTAACAAACCCTAGGATCTTCTCGGCTTAATTTTTTTCAAACGCCTGTTCAAATAGTGTCCGTTATTCTTTACAAAAAAATGTAGTCTCAGGTCTTCATTTAACACTCTTAATCGTGGTTCTACTTAACACAAAAGAGCTAAGATTTTTTCGTAAACACGGCATTTCGTTCGATTTGCGCTTTCATAACGAATCGAATGTAAAATTTTGTTTATTTTTAATTGTAACAGTATCTATGGCCAGACTAAGTAGTAATCATATTTAAATTTCTAACATTATAGAGTATTCCAAGGGATTAAAATGAGTACAATTAATATAACACCTCTAGTACACAAGATTTTATAATAAACGATATAGTTCATTATACAAAACTCTGGGATAAAAAGAAAATATTTTTTATCATTTGGATAATATTTTTCATATCATCTACATGGCGTCGGTACATATTCAGCAACTATATTATAACAATTAAATATCATATGTGTGAACAATTGAAAGTTATATAATGGATATGTGTTATGAAAGTGGGAGTTCATTAAGTCATAAACAATCCAATGTTCCCCAAAAAAACGTAAATAGAGGACACGTTAATAAAATTTTCTTTATTTATTCCCACAAATAGAAATAAAATAATTAAAATTCTCTTCCCATCTATACAGAAGTTGAAATAAGTGGTTGAAATAAAGTAGATGAATTGCTAAATTTTCAATTGTAAAGTATGTAACTTATTATATATACCGTTACAAGCATAGTTACAATGAAAAACAGACTCGGTGCAATATAAACTAGCTATACCTGTAGCTTCACAACATCGAGAACAAAGTTATTGATTACTAGCTGACCTGCGCAACTTCGTTTGCGCGAAACCGGTTGTTGCATTTCCTAACGCGAAGAATCTAAAACAAAACCTAGAACCCGATAACTACATCACCTACCAAATCCAATTGAGATAAGAAGTATTCTTCGTTTATCTCAAGTTGGAACAAATTACACACCTGTTAAAAAGTTCATTGTAAATAAAACACCGTTTACGTTGTACATATATGGTGTCGCAGACTTTTTGTAAACCTAAAAGTAATGAGTATTTTTGCTATAGTTTATTTTAAACCGTTCATGCAATGCATGTTCTATTATAGAATTACTGCAGCTTCAATTAAATTTATTATGGTTACTTATTAACAGTATACATTTGCCAGAATAAAAAGTAGTCTATAGGATTCAGGGATAATATACCTTTCTAACAGTAAAAGAATTTTCAAAATCAGGTCAGTAATACCGGAGTTTATCCCGAACATCCAAACTCATAAATTTTACCTCTTTATAATATTAGTATAGATTTATAACAAACTAGCTTTTGCCCGCGACTTCACTCGTGTAGATTTGAGCTATCTCTTAGGGACAGTGGAGGTGCCCTATTTCCTTTTCTGTACTTCTAACAACGTATATGCAAAAATTCATAATGAGCAGTTACGTCGTGACAGCGTAACAAACAAACAAATTCACATATGCTGTTACAATATTAGTAAGGTTGCCCGCTACTTAGTAATTCTCCCTGATATTATTCTATTATCTATTGAGCCAGAAATAGTATATTGAATATTTATCCTTTTGTAACTAATTTATATAACAATACAAGCTGAATGGATCAAAACATTTTTTCACATCCCACAGTTCGACGAATGGTTAAGACCAATGGAATATTGATACTGTTATCAGCTTTAAAAAACATTTACCCCTAAAACGAAAGTCAACGACCCCTACAATCACTTGAAATTCTCCATAAAATATATCTTTGCACCTCCTTTATACGTAAATTATTGGCATGTTTAGAGCGTCCCTTCTGTTTTCTAGCGTAAGTAATTGTAATATGTATCTGAAATAACATTGTCTGCTAGTTGCATGTCACTATAAGTTCAATAACAAAAGCAAACTGCAATATTATATTTAACTAAATAAGTAAACGAAAATCTACTTATTTTATCATCTCCAGTAAGCGTAGACAAAGTAAACCACAACCTATATTCATCACAGAGTAGACGTAATATCCTTATGTGATATCACCAAAAACATATAGAAAAAAATTAAAGAACCCCTGTTCATGGTAAACTCTAGGGATAGATGTCATTACGTATCCATTAATATAATATAATCTGGATTAGGTTATCTCAGAATCTATATTTCTAAATATAAAAATCCCTAACAATATGCAGTCCTTACAGAAATCCATTCCGCTTATTTCCCCTAAACTTGGAGGGAAACGCCATAAATTAGGAACCCTGAATATTGATTCAATATTTGCAAACTCGATCCTAATCATATCATATGATCCTATGAGATTTACAGTACAAATACTTAATTGTTCTAACATTCTACATAACATGATATTGTACTTTGGCGCTTTTTATAATAATGTAATCCCACTACACGATTGTACAAGAATCATTGTGCTCTGTGCCAATACCAAATTGTACCATAGAATGCTTGATATTTTTAAATCGTAAATATGTGGCAAGTTGACGAGACGTGGTGAATCAACTTGCTATATTTGATTACTCACAGGAAAACATCGTATTAGTTACTTGATTCTGTTATCTATTTTTATTGACTTATGTATTTTTTTAATAGATTGACCTATGGCCAGTACAAAGGCTTAATACTGCCCTTATAACACAAATGTCAAGCATGGAAAACAAAACGTTTCGATATATAAGTATAGACAAACTTTATAAAGTCACGGTGTGTTTTTGTGAATAATATATCAAAACGGTATATTTATCGATAAGATAAAAAAAAAATTGTACACATAAAATTAGCGCCTAAGTAATTAACTCATCGAAATCATGTGTTTATTTGGAAAATACTTGGTTTAAAATATATAACTTAATTTCTGAAACGGTATTTAAAAATGGCGGGAGCTTGCTCGCTATTGGGTACTTCGTGATATTAAAATTTTAGGTTAAAATATTATTTGTAATCTTTGGTGTCTATAAAACGTGCGTTTTATTGTTTGTTCTTATTTGCTTCTTACATTTTACTTGTATTAACATTAAGCGATTTTAATGTTTTTGAATTGGGTATGTAACAAAAAGAATATATCTTTTACGTGATGTCACCAGTTCAAATTAAAACGGTGATCCACCTAACGAAATAACAGGATAAATAAAAAATATTAAAGACTTCTATACTATATTTGAAAATAATATAAGATCTGTGGTTGGAAGTTGATTTGAATTGTTTCACTCGAAATTAAAGAATATTATTATTTATTGAATGTGTATTTTATGTGATACTAGCTTCTAGCCGTGATTGTGTTCACGTTATCATTGAAATGAAACGATTCGAGCGATACCTATTGTAGAGTGGTTGTACTAATTCTAAAAATCATCAATGGCGTGCGCTTAACTACATTTGTAAAGTTTTGTCAGAAATTATTTAGGAGAGCATATAGTGCAAATAAAAAAGGTATATATGTGAAATAAACATTCCAATTAGAAACGATTAACAATTTATACACCTTTTAAGTACCGTTTTAAAAATCTACGATATGAATAGTTTGTGCAATTCGTTGTAAAACTGCGTAACTCTATATTTATATTTAGTAATATCTTTCGTGATCACATCTTCGATTTTTAAAGTGTAAATGAGGAATAGGTAATGTATGTTATGCAAATATTTTAGTTGCTTCAATTTTACAATGATAAATATGTCCAAATGTGCTACCATTACGAAAAAAAAATGATATATAAATATAGAGTTACAGTATTTTTATAAAAATCGGCACATATGTACAATCAATGGTTGGGCTTGGTTTAAAGTTTTATTATAAAAGTTAAATACATAAAAATATATTTTTTAAATATGTTATTAACATATTTTTCATATTTGAAACAATTAAAACAGTAGACAGGTTTCTTTGTGTATGTAGATTAGATGGAAATATTGAAAGGCACAGGATTTAGTAAACATTATAATAATACAATTTCCAGGTAATTGCCAAGTTTAAAACAATTCGCTTGGTAAGTTTAGTTACTTACTATGTCTATCAAAGTAGGAAAAACCCCTAACGTCATCTTGCATGATTTTTGTATCACATGTTTCACCCTTATTTGAAATTCGTCAAATGTCATGTCTCTTGTTTTAGACTCTTTTTGTAATTTGAGTGTATTCATGTAACAGTATTACATTTCTAATTTTATTTTTTCAAATACATGGGCAGACTTTATGACGAATAACTGCAAAGAGTTTTGTAATGTTTACATAAATTCCTACTTTTATGTTAGCTATAAACCTCATGCAATCATTTAGACCTATTCCAATCAGCACTCTTTATATTTCACGTGGATGAGAAGTCGACAGCCATTATGTACGTCATTGCGAATATTCAATAAATCCATTACCACGTTCTATCACGATTGAGCATGATTGAAAAATTGCACTACACATATCAAAACAGAGGTGTCGAGGTACTATCATGATTGCTTCACACTACACCACTCTTGTTAATTTGTTCTAGTTGGTGGCAATGATAAATCTCAGGCTTTTATGTCGTTAAAATCAGACTATAAAGTTAATTTTTGGAGAAATATTACAGCTGAAACGTTTAGATTCTTGTGTCCAAATTTATTTATGTTACTTGATAATATTTTTACTCTCCTTAATCTATTTTTGAACATTTACTTTTCATATTTATACTCTGTGATGCTGACGACAGCTTATCCAACGATTTGTTTAGAATGTTGTTTTCTACGTAACATTCAGACCTTGTATGAATTCCCAAGTAATTTGTGTAGTAGTGAATAAACTGTAAATCGCACAATTTTAATGGACCATTATTATTATTTTTCTTGAATCATTTAATTCAAACATTATTGCACACATAATAACGAACATTGTCGTACATTATAAGGTGTTGTTTGTGAATACGTTAGGTATCGGTTCAGCTTTATTTTTTCGTGCAGTGTTGTTTTTTATTTCATTTTTACCCCTTTTATTGTCCGAGCTAAAATACTCGTAATTGTGATTATCCCATTATATAAACTTAGCTGTCTCCTAGTATCCTAACCCTATCCTTAGTAAGCCTGAAAAGCTGTTGATATTACATAGTTAGTATTAATTACCCAGGAGCTTTTTATTACATTATATAACAATATATTATCATAACCTACACTTGATTTTAAGAAACTATATGGTCAGTAAAAGTTTCATCATTACGCTCACGAAGGCACTACTTGTCAAGTACAGCATAACATACCAGTAACCTACTGCACTATGCACAATACAAACACCTGCTTATCGATAGATTGTTAACTTGAAAATGATAGCTTATAAGTTTAGTAAAAAAGTTAAAATGTTGCCCTTAGATAAAGCAATATTGGCTATCTTCACTGTATTCGCCTAGCTATTCCAGGATTGGAAGTCGCTATCGATCATAGTCATAGTTTTGAAGATTTACTTGTTACTTTCATAGAAATTATTTTATATATATAAAAAAAACTAACAATACTTTTTCAGAAGTGTTTTTGTATGATATAGATAAACAGCGTTGATACCGAATTTCACCATTAATCTCCTTAAAATTCATGCACCTGACACTAGAATTTACACCATAGAAATACTAAGTTGGTTTGTATGCAGTTCGCCACGTATGAAATCAATAGAGAAACCCTTAACTAAAGTTGGCGGCGTGCCGTTCCAATGCCAACTGCAAACACGACCAAACGGAATCAATATATCGAACGGTCGGTAATGACCACAGGATGACGCAGTTCCGCCATAAATGTCGTTCTGTTATTGGTATTGTGATGTGAGCGCGCTAGACATTCGGGTCGCTGATCACTATCCAGTGTTTGACGGTTATTGAAATAAATATATTAATGAATATATGAGACCACGTAAGACATGATTGTTTATGTTCACCACTTTCAAACTAGCCCTATCAACGGCACCAAATTAAAACGGATGTGACAATTTAAGCGCGTAAAATTCGTTACAAGATTAGCTTTATTTTCTGCATTTAATTACATTCAATGTAATATATAGGATTGCACATTTTTTATCTTTTGATGTTCGTAATGATTCACTTATTGATAAACTAATAAGATTATCATTTACAGATGTTGGTCATTCTTACTGACAGTCTGTTATATTTGATTCCGCTGCACTTTATTTGTTTACATCAATATTTTTACATCCAAAATCTTCCTTACATGTGTATGTATGTCTTGAATAAACATTTGCTTGCCCTCTAAATTGCCTCATACCCTATATCCGAACCGGAGTATATTTTGTGTAAAGCACTGTCAAATTCAAAGACTAACAACTAATTTCATGTGATTAATCGAACCACTACAGTATTCTGTAATTATTCTTGGCTTATATTGACACGTTTTTCACTTAGTATTTTGTTTAAATAAATTACTAACGAATATTATTTGCAAATCTTTTAGCACTTTTCCTAATTTTAAAGTCTGGCAATTTATATTTCTTCAAACACGTCTAGTAATGTTTACTGTATACGATAAAATAAATTTATCTCGGTAACGGGTAGTCCGGTGAAGCTGTTAAAGACTGCTACGTCAGTAGCGTTGTCAGTTCGAGAAAAAAAATCTTGGTAACGAATTAAAAAGTTACATTGCATTGTGGTGATTACACCTAGTTTATATATGACATTAAAAGCACATTAATTCTGTAATCTGGTGTTAAAGGTACATCCTACACAGTATTAAAAATCTTTGTAATTAGCATCAAAACAATGAAGCAGCGTCAGTATTAATCATGTATGTTATATATTTTAAGTATAAGAAAAATAAGTTTGTATTATTTAATAAGTTGATTTATTATAAAAAAAAAACACACTAAAAAAATCCTCATAAGATACACGTTTACAAATTTTGATTCAGTAGTATAAAAGCGTATAAGCGTTTAATACATTTTTTGAAGCATTATCCTTATGCACATACAAACACATGATTACATATGTATATTCAATAAAATATTTCACTTTTACAAAAATATAGTTTCATCACCGGGCTTAATAAAGGGCTAATAAAGGTTAATTCTGTAATTAACTGACTGTAATTTAACAACGAGCAATACTCTGGTGTCCATTAAAATACAACTGCAAAGGATTTTGCTGTGTAAATAAAAAAAAACTTCAGAATACATGATAAGTTTCGTACTTACCCATAAATACACTATAAATAAGCTTAGTTCTATGTCGCTTATTATTTATATATAAATTAGATGGTACCCCTTACTTGTCCTCGTGATTGAATGAATTGAATGATTTTGTTATCTGAATTAGAAATATATATTCTATCTATATTAAATGTGGGCTGTTTTTTTAGTTTTTTTTTTTTTTTAATGTAATACTGTCATACCTACTTAAACCTGCCGAATTCTTTTAACAATGCTTCTATTGAGTTTTAGCATTACTGTTTAGCCTTTGTGGAAAACGTTATTATATGTGATAATTTGCGTAATAAAAGTTCTCTGTCTTGTATAAAACAACTACTTCATTTTTTGTGTTGTATTTAATAAAAACATGGTCAGATTACAAAATTAATTCCTTTTTCTTTATTTTAACCCTAATTATTGTAACAATTTTATGTGAGATACATTTACTGTTTCATTTTAGCTCCCCTAACCCCTGAGCTACTGGATATTTCCGACCAGTACTTACTCAGATCCAGAGCCGACGGAACCATAGAAGATAATTATGAAGAAGAGTTGGCTAGACCACCAGAAGTCTATTCGGAGGTAAGTCTTAATTTCTATTGTGACATTCGTATTTATATGAACGTAGTCTGGTGAAGCTGTGAAGGCCCTAAATAAGTCCAATAGCTTAGTCAATTCGGGAAAAAAAATTATATGAAGTTATATGTATATTTATTTATTTTTATTTTATTGGACAGCATTCATGTTTCTAACAGTTTGAAAATTAAATTTATATCAGAGGTTCTTTAAAACTTGGAGTTTTATAATAATAATTTAGATTTCTTTATATTCGTGTAGTTTTCGTCGACCTACAATCCGCATGTTTACAGATCAGTACATCTTTGGACGCTGATTATTTCGCCAAGCTTAATGGCTCTGGTTTGGTAGAAGTCTTGGGTGAAGACGAGATAGGTCGACGTGTCATTGTCGTATCAGCATGTCGACTTCCTCAAAATAAAGATCTGAATCCAGATATACTTCTCAGGTAAACTATGTGAATTAACATTAAATATTTTTAGATATTTATCTTTTCATACAAAGATCTCCTATTATCTTTCACATAGAGATTTATTTTAAAACTGTCGTTTGACATTAAGCGAGTATATTTATATCGTTTATTTCTTTATTATTAGACACTATAACAACTACCGTTCAATGTAAATCATCGTTCTTGTTAAGCAGTGTGATTGTTTAATGTAATCATGAGTAACGTACTTATTATAATAAAATGGAAGCGTTTATTTTCCATATTAATAACAAATCGTACAAGAGCGAGACTGTAACCTAAATTCCCTTTCAGGTATTTGATGTTCACATTGGACAAATACGTGGAATTAGACTACAGTGTTGTCTATTTTCACTACGGTCTCACGAGCAAGAATAAACCGCCCTTGTCTTGGCTCTGGAAAGCTTACAAAACGTTCGACAGGAAATACAAGAAGAATCTCAAGGCTCTGTATTTGGTTCATCCAACGAATTTCATACGCATCGTATGGCAGATGCTAAGACCCGCCATAAGCGTGAAGTTTGGCAAGAAGATGATGTATGTGAATTATTTGCATGAACTACAACAGCATTTGCGTTTGGATAAGCTTTGCATACCAGATTCCGTGCTTAAGTGAGTAGCTTTCGAATGTATTTCTTTCAACTCGGTGTCGTTGGTGTTGAATATTTTTAAATTTTGATGGCAGTTCCTCGGCGTTTCGGTTACATTGAGCCAGTGAATCTCGAAACTTCGGTAGGAGTAACGATTATAAGAAACACTATTCTCTGTTTGTTTTGTTCGAGTCAATGTGTTTGTTATATAAGTAAAAATTGTACGTATATTGGCCTCAAATAAATAAGCACACAAATTGCAGCACATAGTTGAAATGGAAGAACACGCGTACACAGTAAAGCTCACATATTGTTTTCACCTCTTCATCGCTCAATTCTTGCGCTATTTTTCTCGTATCTTGGAGGATAAAATATTTTAATAAGGTCTAAAACCCGTAATATCTCAAACATATACAAAGTTTATAGTCAGTAGTAATCCTTTAGAAGTATATATTTATTTTAGGGTCGTCAAAATGACAATACACTAGTAAATATATAAAAAGTAGGACTATTATGATTCATTATAAATGTAGTCATATTTAGATACAATCATGGCATTCTCCAATACTTAATTAAATATTCATAAAAGTAAATATTAAACTATTTTACATATTTAAAGATTTAACATAATAATACAAAAACAAAGGAAGTGAAACATTGAAAAAGTAATAAAATGCTGAAATTAATTGATACTCTAAAATTATACTAAAAAAGAGGACTGGTTAAAATTAAAAGCTCAAATATAAAATAAGCCGTAAATCTTCCAAGTTATTTCTGCCATTGGTGAGTAAGTAATATTACAAGTATCTTGCGATAATTCCAATGTTATAATAAGATGGTGGCCCCTTATTCGAACTTTCCAGGAAATTCTTGTGGCATCTCCGAATTTATGCTCCGTGGTATTGTTTTCCATTCACTTGACTTATGCACAATATTAGAACTAAATCTATACTAATATCATAAAGAGGTAAAGTTTGTGACGTTGTAATGTTGTGACGGGGTAATCTCAGGAACTACTAGTCCGATTTGAATAATTCTTTCAGTGTTATATAGATCATTCATCGAGAATGGTTACAGGCTATATATCATCACGCTAAGATCAATAGGAGCGGAGCACAGATGAAAAATGTTTCAAAATCGGTAGTTTTTTCCTTTTGAGAACTGCTGCGTTAGTGTTAGTGTATCTATTCCACGCCACCGAAGTCGCGGGCAGAGGCTAGTTACCTATAAAAATACAAAAAAAAAAACCGACTTCGATAAGAAAAACCAATAAGGCACTAAAAAGCGAAAAATAACTAAATGATTAATTAAATTAACCAAATGTATCTACATTATCTTAATTAAATTGTGCCATAATAGATTTTGTACATTTGAAACTTTTTTATATGAAATTAACTTTACTAATTGCATTTAATGTGATTCTGACTTTAACACATTGGTGCACCCAAATAAATAATTAGGCATTGCATGTTTTTTCTTGTATTATAAACCAGGAAAAATAAGATGGTCTTTGAAATTGTGACTTAAAATACTTACGTAAGCTACATATAGTTTATCGTCGGTTTTATGCGATGTCTATGGCATTTACTGTAACCTTGATAGGATTGATATTTGCAAGTACTTTCTTAATATTTATGTGGCTTTAAGTTTAAATGATATTTCATAAAAATAATACTATCTAGTCTGAAATAACAGTTTTCAAATTGTCATAAATAATTTTCCCCAACATTTAGTCAATATCCATAGTTGATGGATCATAACATAGTTACCGATAGCAAATGTACTATATATACATTATACACGTACGTGCATAAACTGAACAGTAGGAGTGTGCGAATAATTCGAACTTACGAATTATTCGTTCCGAATCGAATATTAATATTCTATTCGAAACTCGAATCGAATAATTCGTATTATGCGAAAGTTCCCGAATAATTCCATTTTTTTCGTAATTATTATACTATTCGCATTTGTTTTAGTATTATTCGAAAATTTTCAAAACTCGAATTCGGAAATTCGGATTGTCCGAAATTCACGAATAATTCGAAAAAATTTGAATAGTTCGTAGTATTTCGAATTAAGCAAAAAATTACATATAATTCGAAAAATTTCGAATAATACAAAAAAAATTGCGAATAACACAATAGTTCCGAAAAAATTCGAAATTTTAAAATTCGATTCGAACGATATTCGCACACCTCTACTGAACAGTAATCAGAGTCCAATGTTGTTCTAGTAACCAAGCATAGAAAATTTATTCCAGTAGCTATAAATTGCTTTTGGGTGCATCAAAAATGTTAACAATAATACATTTTTTTGTTACTATCGTTTTGAAAAAGAATGAAATCTTTTATTTGCTTCTTATTTTGTGAGTTTCTTAATTATACCTTAACAATGACTTAACTACTCACATTGGTGTTTTATTAGTAGTATTTGTGATTTGTTCTTTACTGAACTTGTCTTTAAAATTGTTCTTTAATGTACACAAATCCTCCATATATGTATTATTACGCCCATTAATAAATGACATGCCGTTTAATTTTGTACTTGTACAGAAAAGAACAAATAGGTTCACTATTACACTACAGACAGTCGGAGTCCATACAATGTCTTTTTTCTTTTGGTTTCTCTTCGTAATCTCAAAAATTTCTCTTTTCAATAGAGGAGAGTGGAAAACTCTGGAATACTGACCTCTTTGTTTAAACGATGTGAAACATTCGAGATGAAATATTTTTAGAACCCCATTTTTAATTTCGTTTAGAATATCGTTCCCACGCTCGATGAGTCATTATTTTTTTATTTGTACCGTTTTCATAAACAGCTTGTAACAATATATTGAAAGTTCTAAGTATTTAATAATTACGTAGTAATTAAAATTGCTTCTATTTAAATTGTATATTGTGATTAATATGTCAGATTTACTTCTATCTATATAGGAAGTATGAATCTAGACATTTTTTCAATGTTTGGTAACAGTAACACAATATTGCACTTTGTAAAAACAAGATATATTTCAAACATATAAGGAATAACTGTATATAATCAGCTTTAAATCTAATCTAAACATGGGCGAAGAGCAATTTTGGTTTGAAAGCGAACATTCTGCTATTTCCACATTACTTTACTTAGAATACGCAGAATTATGCACATGATTGTATATTTAAAATCCACTGGCTTCTTACACACGAGGGATTAAAGCAAAAATACCACCAACATTACTGACTTTTGTAAAACAATACCCTTTATCCTTGAACTCGTATAAAAACAATAAATATGGGTGATTGGTAATAAAAATATATTTTTCTTATATGGGTCTTTGATAACTGTTTTATTGGGAAAATCTTGCCAAAATAAATATATATTTCATGGATCACTTGCATTTTAAGGGCAGTGATATTTTTGCTTTTAAAACCCCTCATATTCATTTATATTTAGCGTTCTGTGTATATACTTAATACTTTAGCCATTCTATAAGTATGACCCAGTTAAATGAATGCAAGTCTGCTTGTAAGTTCACAGCAGAGATTCTCGAAAAATGACTGCTAATTTGTGAACTTTATTATGCGCTGAACCGAGTTACTGTAAATAACATTAAAGGCCTATGCAGCTAAGCCTGATCAGATATTTTGCCTAATCTTTACTTTTCAGCAAGATGTTCAATCAAAATATGAAATTACCTAGATATGTTACCTCATCATCTTATCATTATTCCATCTTAGTAGGGTCGGCACAACATGTTTTTTTTACCCAAACTTCATTATCAAATGCCGTCTTAAGACTCACATCATTTATAAACATATAATTCTTCACACAATCCATCCATACCTTTTTCGGTCTTCCTCTATTGCTATATCCAATCATACGTAATACTCTTCTAGTTACATAATTTTCATCTCTCTTCATGTCATGCCCGTACTATGCTGACCTATTTATTACTCCTCAAGGTGCTATCTTCAAACTTTCTTTGATATACTCATGCTATCTACCTTACCGAATTCAAAGAATACCGTGCCAGATAATTATTTAAATTCATAATGAAGTTCGTCATGAAAATGAACGAAAGTCGTAGCACAAAGATTTAGTGTCAAAGTTAACGGAATTTTTCTAGGTACGACAAATTATTACTGTCAAAGAACCCGAGAGCTGCCGAGATGGCACGACACTTGTCGTCGTTGTTGTCCAGCCTTCCGAACCAGAAAAATGTGAAATCACCACCGAAAGAAAACCTGTTGCCTCCGCCAACACAGCAGTTCGGGGTGTCGCTCCAGTTTATAAAGGAGAATAACGTCAATATGGTAGAATCGATACCACCTGTTGTACGACAGTGTATCGAATACCTCTCACAGCCGGATGGTAAGTGAGAGAAATTTATAAGAATTTTATAATAGTTTTTGGCGGGATCTCAGTCATGTAGTCAATTTTATGTTTTATTCAGAATCTTATGTTACCTTTGACTCTATACTTTGTAATATTGGTGGTGTTTTAATATTTTATTGTTATTGTGCACAAGTGCATTGAAAACAATACCATGAAGTATGAATTCTTAGATACTATTATTAAAACTCCATGGAAAGTTCTAACAAACAAGCCACCATCTTGTTAGAACATTCAAATTATAACAAGACACTCATAATATTATTATATTCATATCCGTGACATTAATTCCAGTGTTTTTTTTTTTAATTCCTTATTAGCAATCCTTTTAATAGGTATTAGTCTTCTGTAACGGTTAATTAAAACATATATTAGATTGTAGGTTTTAGTAATCATTAAGTTTCTTATTAACACAATGATACACGACTATTTTTGTATCTTTTATTTTTCTATTAATTATATTTCACAGTTTACAATATTTGTACCAATGTTCTCTTACTACGTGATCTATATTTAATAATGTTTACCCCCTTTTCTGGATTTCACGTAGTAAGTTATAAATTCAGTTTTTACTCATTTTTCATAAAATACATTCATCTTTTTTGTTATGCCTGCATTGACAAGGACTCCTTGTAACATTTAATGAAAACATTCTGCAAACGATGGTATATCGACGGTATTGTATCGGCACGAACTCTTATCAATTTGCTTGGCAACTGCACTGCACTACAAACTGTTGGTTTTCAATTAGCTAACGTTATGGTACAAGTGTTGCCACCTGTAACTTTTAAAAGCGCTAAATGCTGTGCACCATATTTTAATATATATAAAAAAAGCGCGAGATTTTCCTTAAAAAATATTAATTACATAAGGAAAACTTAAGTCCCACTCCCTGTTAGCGTGGTCATTTTGAGATTTCATTCACCCTAAACTGGTTACGTAGTATGAGTACGTTCCCATATACGAAGGTGACGAAAAGTTTTCAACACTATATCATAGTCGAATTCTAATAGTTGAACGAGAAGTAGTTGCAATATTATTTTGTACTTTTTTCTGTTAACCAGCTCTGGAAACTGAGGGTATATTCCGTCGTTCGGCCAGCGTGTCCGTGATAAAGCAGTTACAGCGTAGCTGCAATAGGGGCGAGCCGCTCGACTTCAACAACGATCCTCACAATGCGGCTGTCCTCCTGAAGACATTCCTTAGGGATCTTGAGGAACCACTCCTCACCTTTGCTCTCTACGAAGAGATACTGAAATTCCAGTGTGAGTAATAATACTTTTCAAAAACACATTTCTTTTTTTATTGATGTAAAACATCTATAGGCGAAGGGTAGACCTGATTTTTGATGTGGCGACGCAAAACACAAACTTTGTACTGTTAACGTAATACTCAAAAAGATTTGCAACCCTATCTGTATAAGATGCAAACTGTTTTGTCGATAACTCGTTCTACTATTGTTATGTTTTCTTTTCCACTCTCTCCTATCAGATGTCATCTCTGTATTCACACCTTTTATACACAATCTATTCATAACTTTTTCGATCTTCTTCTATTCCTACATCTGTCCACTTCATACTTAAAACTTTTCTAGTTGCATGACTTTAATCTCTTCTCATGACGTGCCCGTACCATGTTAACCTATTACTCCTTAACTTCTATGGTCTTTTTAAACTGCCTGCGATATACTCATTCTTAATCATATCAATTCTAGACATAGACATTTTAATAAAGACGTTATTGAAAAGCGCATACTTTATAATGTATATGTGATGATTGATTATGCACGTTCCTTATTAATAAGGTGTGTCAAAAAGAGAAAGCGAATCGTTGAAATGAATTCAAAATTAGAGTCAGTTGACGTTCTCAAAATGTACATGTTTATCTCGACGATACTATGTCATAGTCATACCTAGAGGTTATAACCAAGCGATACTTACTTATGAATGCCTTGATTATTTCACTAAAATACAACTAAATTGTGTATGATTTTGGGAGTGAAAGTTGTTATAAATGTGTTTAACCTTGCAGCATGGTCAAACAGCAAAAAACCCAGACAGGTGAAGATTCTGATATTGGAGAAGTTGCCACTAGAAAACTACAAACTTCTCAAATACTTGTTCCAGTTCCTGTGGCGGGTAATTGATTTTTTGTTTTAAATATCTAAGTAATTAATTACTACATATTTTACATGTTACACGAAATATGAATAGTTATCTAGGCTAGCTAAGATAGGTCGCGATTTTGCATGCAACACGCAACAGCCAAGCCGAGGTGTGCCGTGCACCCTTGAGCTGGTTGCCATAATAAAATCGGCTGAGTGCCTTAAGCGCTCGCCTTAGTAGTCCGGTGAAGCTGCTAAGACCTTGATGGGTCAAGAGCGTTGTCATTTCGAGAAACAAAAAAAAAAAAAACGAAATAAACAATGTCATATAAAATAACCAAAGTTCCAAAAACTTATCTTAACTGCACATTGTGAATGTAATTCTACTGTTCAGTAAACAGGATAGATATACTAAGTTGCCTGTATAAGTTTTATTACACAAAATATAGTTTTTTTTAAATATATGAACAGTAAAAGTGTTTTCATACAAAGCATATCATGCTTTTTGTAAGTGATCATTTGACTCTTCTCTTAACTGTATACAAATAATTATAAAATGGTGCTGTTATTTAATTACCTTACAGCATGATTAATGTAACAGAGTTTTTGATTTATCAGAATAAATAAATTGTAGGCACAGATAATATAATAGCTAATAAATATATATGCTCGTTATAATAACTTTACAATTCATTATTATTGAATTTAAAGATATGAAGGTGATATGTCAAAATTTGTAATTTTGTAGAATTGCGTTCCAAAGTTTGGTTATATCTTTGATTATAATATTAATTTGAGTATTTTGCTTGTTTTCATCTCTAAGCCTAGGGGGCATCTGTGTATAACGTAAGCACTAAACGGGGGTGGGAGGGAGGGGAAGGTTCTATGATGGTTTATCTTTGATGACATGTGATGTGATGACATGATATGATGGGAGATCAGGATCTGTAGGTTTGATATATGAGGCGCAAGTTCTTCTCCACTTTTTTTAAAATTAATCTTGGGAAATCCCTTTGGATACGCTACCTTCTCGGGGGAGAGAGTGGGTTATGTCTGACTCGCAAGGACTAAATCCCCACATGGTTGAGGTGGCTAAGGATCGAACCTGCTATCTTCCTGAGAACCGCCCCTGCGACAGCCTGACGAGAGGACACTAGGCTTCGTCCTACTGTAGAGAGATTACTGGGTACACTAACAGTCGCCTCCCCTCGTCAGCCTCACCCGTGCAATGAGGAAATGGCTCCCCCGACCCATCCCCTCAAGTTCGGCTACGGTAGTGGGAGGAGGCGAGCGAATTAAAAATATCCTTACGCAATACTTTAACGACCAATTATTTGCCCTAACATTGTAAAAACAGAATACGTATATGAGTTGTTACACTTCAAAATGAGTTAAATCCAATTTTAATCGTTCATAATATATGTTTACTTTATTTAAAGATTTCCAGTTTTTATACACCGAGAACGAAGTTCAATATTTTGAAGTCATCTTTCACGTGTACAAAATTGGAAGATCTTGATAAATAGCGTAATATATTAGGAATGACTAAAGTTGGTTTCAGCTTATTTGGAAATGTAACGACACATATATACATAACACTCTCATTAGGTTATAAAAGAAAATTTAAAAAAATGTTGCATATCATTTTCGACCTGTAATGTCTTCTAGTTTAATGGTTGTATTATATAGGTCCAGGACCGCAGTTGCCTTAATAAGATGACAAGCAGCAACTTGGCCGTTGTATTCGGACCGAACTTAGCCTGGCCACCGAACGGACAGATGTCTCTTCAAGCGATCGCTCCAATTAACGCGTTCACTGATTTCTTACTGGAAAACCAAGAATCGATATTCATAATCTAAATAAAACTGTTTAGAAATACACAATTTCCGACCCATCACTAGTATGTCTTTAATATTTAACTGAATTAGGGATGTTACGAGGTTCGGATATCCGATATGCCGGAAAAATAAAAGTCCATCTCTGAATCCAGTTTTTCGGAATTAACAAAACTGAGGTATATTTCGGAGTTAAAAGTTACGATTTGTTGCGATATTGGCAGTATCATTTGCCTCTTATTGATTTACATTATTAGACTGCAGTAGATTTATTAATAAATCTATGTTCAGATATTCATGTTAAAACACAGACTCAGTATCCCTCTTTCCTTTTTTTTTACTTTGTACCTTTTTAAAATACCTTATTTAGTTTAGTTTTATGTTTAATCTTTGCACTGTACCAATATTTTACAAACACTGCTTGATAGCATATGCACGTCGGCACGCATCGTAAGATGCTCCGTTTCTCTTTGCAGTGATGTCTCGTATCAGTTAGGAGGATTTAATATTTCATGTACAGGGCTGTCACTAACATTGCCTAGGGTTTCCCTAATTTAATATCATCTTTGATTAATCTTGGTTGATCTGCATGCTCACTGACATGACATTCTCCTATCACAGGTCCATCTATTATGATAACTCGATCTCCTACGTTCAAATGTTTAACGAAGAATACTTAGCAAATAATTTTGTTTTACCAACCCTATCTGTTCTAAGGCTTTCCTGCCTTAAAATACTTCCATTACCATGATCTGTTATAGCAAATTTGAGATAATTCAGTTTCGTAATACAAGTTCCGTTTAGTTTTATGGAAAAAGAACGTTTTGCCGATTCATTTATTATATTTGAGTTGATTTGTGTTAGAGAATTGCTAACAAATTCATAATTTAATTGAAAGAATCCGTCAAGTTTCACTTACATATTTCTGATCTTATAGTAGTTTACCGACATATAACGTAGTCGAAGAATTTAAACGTAAAGACTCTGTATTACACATAAGCCGTTATATGAACCTCACTGATGTAATTATCGGTCAAGATATAACATAACCTTCAGATGTTATGTGTGTGTTAAATAGAATTTTTAAAAAATGTGACTCGGTTAAACGTGGTACGACAATGAAATTAACAAATATTCTAGTTATTAATTGCACTTTACAGCAATAACAGCTCTGTATTCAAAACGCTTTGAGCATAAATAAACATATCTTAGCCACACCCTGATTGCACAGACTGAATAAAAAAAAATGAAGAAGTACCCCTAAACCATATCAAATTACTCCATCAAGTGTAATCAAGGATTGCAATACAAGCAAATTAAATTTAAACTCATAACCCGATTCATAGTTTCTATAATTCTCAATATCAAAAATTCCAAAGTACACCAAACAACATCGACTTTTGTCTGGTCAATACTCTCAAAAAGAGTGATGAAGTCACTTCCCTGTCTCTTGACGCGTTGGGTAATGTTAATATAAGACCACAAAGGTTAATTACTTCATAATTTAGATACAAGTAAAAGAGTCACACTAATTTCCAAGTCCGTTATATACCTTAAGATCAATCACTATACGTTTTATACAATCATCAAATTTATTTGAAATCTGTCTCCATCTGCACCAAGCCTAAAAGATCTAAGAAGCTGTGCGTGTGCTTTATTATGGTGGAGAGCTGATTTGATTTATAACTTAAATCAGCTAAAATGCTATTAATAAAAGACAATTTTCTTATTCTGAAATTTGATTATTATTATTATTATAACTTTAAAATCTTAGGTCTGTATTACAATATCGCTTTGCCATCTTCGCTTTTAAGTCCGATTTACAACCGGCTTCGCAGAGACCATTATAGAAAACACAAACTCCGAAGAATCAACTATCGTAACATCCCTAAACCCAACCACCGTTAGTGATAGTTCGTTTTCTTGTCGTTGTTGAGATTCAATAATAAAATAGTTAAATATAAATGGTATATGTCGCAAGGTTTCTGGATATACACTACCGTCTAGAACATTCGAAATATTCAAGAGATTCGATTCATACAGTTATATGTGTATAATATTATTTATAAGATTATCTATAGAAATCGCTATTTTCACAAAAATATCATCACAGTAATCTATTGTATAAATATTAAATAGATAATTTTATAAACATATATATACTTTTAATCGAACCAGAGAATATAAGTAATACATAAGTCGGTAGTGTGTATCACAAAAACATATAAAATTATGTTTATTCTCTCTGTGTCGTGTCAAAATAGTAAAACATTTGAATATTCGTTGTAGAAACGTTTTTACATTATAAATGTTGGTCAAATATATGTTTGATGTTAGCGAACTATCAATTAAGATATATAATAGAAAAAGAAAAGATAGCACGGGATAGAATGACGTCATAATGGTAAAACATTACTCTTCGAAAGAAAGGAACTGAGCAATGTGAAGTAACTACAAATTGCAGGGTTTGCCACCTTTATACTGTAAATTATATTTTTAGAATTACCTTATTCATATTTAAATGATACCGGCTATACATGGTAAGAGGCATAAGAATCGTTCCAATTATTATTTTAAAAAATCTCAGGAGGATTGTAGTTATTATAAGTTGAATTAAAACTCTATCTTATTGTAAAATTAAAAACTTTTCGGCTGGTATTTAGTGCCAGTCAGTTGTGGTTAGTGCCTTTGCACAAAAAAACAAAATTAATAAAACCTTAAATAATTGCTAAAAAAATATGTTAATGCTTAGTATATCTTAGTGTCAAATATTTTCACGAACGTAAGTGCAGGGTTTTTATTTCAGTCATTTTTTTATCAAATTTTATTTTATTCATTTTTTAATGAAAAATATTTCAGTTTTCCTCGGATATAAACAAAATTACAATATATCTTTAGTTCCTCAACCTTGATTAAGCATACAATATTGTTTATTGTCTTAATATAGCTACTTCCTACTATGATAGAATATGTTAAAATGCATCGTAAAATAACGGAGCTATATAATACTCTAATCTATATATAAACGAAGCTATAAGATCAATATGAAAATGATAGATCACTCACAGTTCCATCCATGTGTCGTCCATCTTGCTTGAGTGGATTTATATATGTAAAATATAGCTATGTATGTATGTATATACAATATAAGTATTTATTGATCATCACAGATTATTTCAGGCTGTCATTCTGCATAGGATATGAACTTCCCATAAGAAATGGGTGTACATATAAATATTGAGAGTTCAAAATTTGATATATCATGGATCACATTTTTCATTTAACGAAAAATTTGTATTTTCAAAAGCCATGACAAACCTAATGAGACATAATTCACATGATTTTTTTTATATGCGGTCGAAACATGATAGTTAATCCGATACGAGCCTATATTTATATTAAAATAAATATAATTAATAAGAAAAGAAAATTGTATCAACAATCTCCTTTTTTGGAATGTATGTATATATATTTCGGTAGAATTTAACAATTCAATAAAATTTAATTGGATTATTAACATTTTACAAGTAACGATGGACTGATAGGATAAACTAGGATCTGGTTTTATGTTAATGTGTGATTGTTCGGGATGAAAATAAGTTTTTTTTTTTCAAAAGTTTTTAAGTCACACAAACAAAATAAAAAATTATTTTTCGACACTACAGTATGTATTCTTTTTTTGTATTTCAAGTCGTATGTAGGACTTTGTCTTTTGTAAATCGTATACCTTGATTTGTTTTTTCTATTCTAGAATGATTGAATTTGTAGTGATTGATAATATTATACAGCTATGTAATGTTTTAAAATTGTGCTTGTGAATGCTACCGGCGATATGATCGTGTTGTGTTTGAACAATGTATTTAACAGAGAGTATTTTTTACAAATTTAAAACATGATAAAATAATGTTGCACTTTACGAACGCAAACGTCTACCTAGACGTGTTAGTGAGAAATTTGTAAAAAATATTTATTTCGTTCTGTTAAGTAAGTTGCTTAAATAATGGGAGCAGTTTAGAGAATGCAAATAGAATAAATGTGTAACATCTGTGGAAATGTTTGGATAAATTATTTAAGAAATTACTGTAATTTGCGATACATGTTAAGTGTCTAACAATAATTAATATCTATAGTGTTATATGTTGTGTTAGGATTAGTTTATAAATTTTAGGCATGTATACCAAAAATAACAAAGAATAGTTATTAGAAGATGTTAGCTGGTAATTTATGTAGTGAAATATTAAAATCCTTTGGGTTCGTTCAAGCAAACTAGTCTCCCATTATAATTGTATATTTATTTATACTGTAAAATGTTACTGAATGATTTTCATATTCCATGAACAGGTTTCGTAAAAACTAACGCACCCACACACAAATAAATGGCCATAACGATTATTTATAAGGAAGTTAATTCATATAAGACATATTGAAAATCTGGCAACGAATTACTACATTCAGTGTTTCATAACTCGCATAATCTACTTTAATGAATAATTTGTGCTGTTTAAAACGATTACTGCCATTTTATTAAATAGATATTTATACCATTAATTCATCTTCCATTAAATGTATCTGCGCTAAAATTGTTCTACTTTTATATATATATATATATAT
>JACEII010000036.1:1275265-1301656 GCA_014332785.1 Antheraea mylitta
TGTGTGTGTGTGTGTGATTTGATGTTATTCTATTATCAAATTATTTACTTCATACAGTCCTTTTAAAAGTATGACACAGGTTCTAAATTAAATAATCTATTGATAAAAAAGTATGTATATTTTTATTGTACTCTGTTAAATTTAGTAACTAATGTCAAAATACTGAGGAGATTGAAACACTGTTCCGGTATTAATGCTCGTACATTCTTACGTTACGGCGTTCACGTGTAATCCGTACCGATTTGGAACTAGTTTATCAACGATCATGAAAGCTGTGATCTCAAGAAAAACTCAAAAATTAACATTTCAGAAACCACATTTGCAAACTTATATAGTACGAGTCGTATATAGAATACAAATCTAGTAATATATACCATTTTCTACTTGTAGTTATATGCGTTAATCTACACTAAGCTCACAAAATTAACAGTTTGGAAGTTAATTATTTTAAAATTACGAATTGTCTTCTAGTTTATTGGTGTGGGAAATTAATAATGTTAACTTCCTTTAATAATACTATAAAGGAATCCAAAGTATAAAATGATACTAAACCTTGTTCAATATATATTTATGTTCTTTATAATGTATAGTTTATAATGAAAAAAGTAGTGCCATTTTTTACGGTTTACAGGTTTATATTGGATTTTTGTTTTGTATAACTTTTATATTTATTATATATGTAATATAACTATTTACACAATCTCACATATTTCGAATTTCTCTATATATACGTATTGTTTATAACCTATACAATAGGTAAGTTACTAAAATGGAAAAAAAATATTGTGTGATAATAAATGGTTATTATTTTATATACCTATATGTATATATAAAAACACTATCTTTTTCCACTGTCCATAACATTCCATTCAAAATGTATTAAAAATAATTCTATGTGTTTTTTGTTCTAATAAAATAATAGTAAAATAAAAAAAAAACAATGAATGTCTTTTTGAAGTATTTATTCCTATACCTATATAATTAGAATTGTAAAATTAATAAGAACTTAAATGTCTAGTAAGATAGATCTGTGTAAAGATTAGTCATATTCTATTGTACAATGAGTTGAATGCTTTAAAAAAGCATTATTATTATTATTTGCATATAAAAATATTTTCTTTAAAGGCTGATATGTCTACATCATATTACAAGATTACTGTGAACACTAACTACATCACATTCGTAAACTTAATCTCTTTTTGCTATTTAGAGTTATGTTTTGTATGTGTCATATAGTATATAATATTAATACTAAGTATATAAATTGTTAACAAAATTGTAACATCCAATAAATGTTTATTAGAAATCAAGTTTGGTTTTATTCACCATTTTCAAATTAACAATGAATATGTTGATTAAAAAAAAATACTATAATACTCTTAGTCTGGGCCAATGGTCAGCAAAGAGCCAAATAAAAAAAACAAGTTTATGCAAAGTGCCTTTTCTAAAAATGCTTTTGTATATATATTTCTATTAAATAATTAGGATTAAAGTTCACTGTTGAGCTTGCCTTTGCTAAAGATTTCTTTTAGCAAAGGACAAGCCGTCTTATGGTTGTTTGCTAACACTGTGCCTCTTTTCAAAAATGTTTTCACATTTCTTATAAGCCAGATTAATAAATAATATTCCATGTTTGCTCTAAATATTTTCTGGAAGAGCAGTGTTGAGCTGTATAGCTGCGTTTTGCCGATCACTGGTCTAGGGTAAAATTCCAATGCAGGATGGTTGTACATTAAAAATCTTCCAATGTTTTTTATCAAGACTGGTAGCATTGTTATTATAATTACTATCATATTATGTCTGACATTATTCATTTACATAAAAGATTATTTCTAACTGTATAGAATATCCTTATATAATGAGAAAGAGGAAGAAAACAACATCCTATTTCGTACAGTAAATGAAGTTCCAATATTTGTAAGTTTTTAACACACTTAAAAAAAATCATCAATCCACAGAATGCATTTCTATATGTAATTAGTGGTATCTGTAATGGACTACTCAAGATAGTATGATAAGATCACTATAAATGTGTATGTATCCAAAAGTTGATGGAACATAACAAGTTTTTGACTTTTGAAATTTGGTACATTGTGACCATTTTTTATAATGTTTATATTGTTCATAAATTATATTGCATTGTTAAATTAAACGTACTTATTTGAGGATACGTAATTAAAAAATTGCAATGTAGTCATTTTGGACTGACTGAATAGGACTTTGTGATGTATATATAATGTTGAATAAAATAATAACTGTTACATGACTGATTCAGTAAATAGATGAATGGTTCTTGTATATAAAATAGTAATTTTACAAATAATTTCTATACTACATTGGAATTGATTAAAAGACAAATTTATACATTTTGGCTAACTTTAAATCTTTTTCTATAAGAAAAGATAACATCTGACGTGTTTTATTCATACTTTGGATTATATTGTATTAGGGATGTCGACTTAAGTTGAATTATTCGATATAGGTTTTTTTGAAAAATTTAGTGTAATCGATATCACATAATTAATCGATTCAGTGGATTGATCTCTAAAACTATAGAATCGCGATTCAATAATTTCTGTTTAGATAAATGTAAAAAAAAACCACAAAGAATTTAAATTTAGTTCGATAAACTCAAATTGTTCATTTAGTTAAACATAAACACGAAAGATGGTTGTATGTTGTTGTGGTTGTATGTTGTATAAAAATAATATAATAAATAAAAACATTTTCAAATATCTAAAATATTTACGAATCATATTGGAACAGGTAATATTCGACAAACACTAATAAAAATTAGGTATTGAGTAATATTGTAACAATTATCATTTTTATTTGCTTCTGATAATAAGTATTGTTGAATTTTTTTACAATTTTTTAATTATTATAACTATGGTGAAATAATAAAGATCAAGAAAAAGAAATAAGCTATATGTCCTATTTTCTAGTTCTCTTCTTTAGAATATTTAGTCGTTTTCTACATGCTAGTAAATAATGCAGGCCGTTTTTTTTGACATCGTCTATATTTTTTTTAACATTAGGTTGTGTGCTAATGATACTTGATTAATAATTTATGAATAATCAATATGCTTCAAATCGACCTTTTATACAGACCTCAACCGAATCAATCTAAAATTGAATATTTCGATAAGATTTGTCGTCCCTAGATTGTATAACCTAGGTATTTATATTCTCTATGGTATTGCCATTCTTTAGAGGTCTAGAAACAATCAGTAATAATGACATCAATTCTAACTGTCAATCATTGTTTTGATAATGTCCACGGGAAAAAGAAACAAGTGGTAATACTAAGTAGGTGTATTGCGCCTACCATAATCATGGGTAATTGTCCATATTTGATTAATTGATCTTAAATTGTATTTTAACATAGGAAAAGAGCGGTTGTATATATTTATTTTATGTGATCCATATAAACCGTTTTAATTATAGTTCTGTCCAGTTATCAATTTTAAATAATAGTAGAAACAGAAATATGCTATATGGATGTACTTCATAACAACGGGTGGTAGAATTTATTTATTTAAGATCAAATATAAAAAGAAAAAAAAAAAGCACTTTACACCAAAAATATGTTACTAATGTATATCGATGAAGCTGTAAAGACCTATCCAGGTAAACAGCGTTTTCATTTAAAAAAAAATGCAATTAAGAAATTGATAGTCTCAGAAAATTATCAATAATCTCAAACCAAACTCTAAACGATTTCATTTAAATTTTGGTAGCTAATCAAAACAACAAAGTCAATATTATAACCAATATAAATTATTAACGAGTAATTCGCGTAACAAAAACTTATCCTTATATAAATAATAATACTTTATAGTTTTACATCATATGCATCTTTTTAATAAAATAGTAATTACATGCATTGCATGTAATGCATGCTTCGCAGCGATATTGCTTGATCGTCACGGTCTTACTTACATTGATCAATTCGTTCCCTTAGCATCACAGATTTGTTTTTCGCTACTTGATAGGATTGAAGGCCGTAATCGTCTGAGCACTTGGGTGAATTGGCTAGCACGGAAATAAATGGTTTCCGTTAATTTTACTGCACTCCTTGGCCGGTCTTTTGTACTCTTGCTATAACGTTCAATAACTGATTCACTTCGAGTAAATTTTAGTATGAATTTAGAGTAGGTAGGTTCGCTTCTGTATTATCCAAGAGTTTTATCGACGTTATACTAAAACTGTGCCAAGTATACATTTTCCGGTTCGATATATTTAAGTGATTCTATACTAATTTGGTCAAATTTTTGTTGGTTAACAATTTTTGCTATTTCAAAATTGTTTCTAACTACTAAAGCTTGGCCAGTCTTTATTTAGATGTTAGATTATTACATTCGGGTAGGATAAGAATACATATAAATATCAGTAATGGGTTTATTGTATTATATGTGTGCTAATACATTTTTATTTATTAAAATTAATGTTTAGTGCCAAATGCCAAAAACTTCGTTTAATATCCCTTAAATATGTTTATAACTATTCTGTAGAAAAATAAAACGATTGTTTAAAATTTTATAGACCACGGATTGTCTCTTTAAATATGGATCTTTTTAACGTAATTTTTGAAATCGATGTTATATTTCTTTATTTATTGAGATTAACTGCTAGTTTGTTGTTAGTTAGTTTTATTGTGAACTACGTATTTTAATAGGATTAATTTTGTGATGTATTTTCTTCTATTATTTTCATGTTGTCCTTTTCAATTATTCGCTGTAACTCTTTTTCGAATTTAAGTTATTAGTCATAAATTCTATCATTACTGTGTATCCTTTATGCAGAAGCGTAATGATTCGTATCGTTCATAACAGTTTGAAGAAATGAACGATAGAATAAAAGCAGTCATACTAGCGACGCGTAGTACTTCCAGCGGCATGTGTACGTCTAATATTGATGTTTGTATTAAGATTTTGTCGCCCATAATATGTTTGAATAATTAATAAACTGTGTAAAAATATATATAATTAGTGTTCGGAGTGTCAATAGATGTGAAAACCAGACTAATGTTAATAATTTCAATATACAAGTTATGGAAATTAAGCAATATACAGTGTTACAGTGCAGTAGACACTTATCAAAAAAGTTATTATTATTACAAAGTTATGAAAGCTGTAAGAAACTATGATTTTTAGAAGTACTTTTTTATATCATAGGAGGCAAACGAACAGGTGGGTCACCTGATGTTAAGTGATCACCACCGTTCATAGACACTTGCAACACCAGGGGAGTCGCAAGTGCGTCATCAGCCTGTGTTGGGGGAGGGGGGAAGAGGAGAGTGGGAAGCACTGTTACTTCACGTCGGTTTTCTATGAGAGGGTGGTACTACCCCGGACGTGCCGACCCGTTCATGCTGAAGCCAGCAATAGCTTCAGCGTGGATCTACCACCTGCTTCAGCGATGTATGTATTCTCGTCATAAAGAAATGGTACAAATAATTTGGTGCGCAAGTGCAGGAGATAGGAAGTAAACGAATAACATTGTTTACAACGAAATTTTATCAGTAATTTCTTTTTAACTTTTTTTCTTCCTACTGTAACATTTATTATAAAGACAATCAACATCGCAGACGATGTCACGAGTATCAGCTGGAGTAAAATAAAAGTTGACAATTATTTTTCTTAATAAAAAATATTTAGACATACTCTTGTGGCTAAATTAAGACATATTAACTGTTGCAGTGAGTTTAATACGTTAAAATTTTGTTGTTTTTATTTTAGATATGATTTAAGTTGTCTCAATCATGTGTACGACGTCTTTAACATATACTGTTTCCTTTCACTTGCTTTTGTAAAAAAAATATAATCCTAAAAATGAAGTTCTATCTTTCTTGTCCGTGAAAGTATTCATCTAATATACGTATTTTATATATGCACACGTTCGTTATTATTTGAGTTATGATACAGTCTATATGGTGTAAATAGTATCCTCATCCGATTTCCTACATATGCCATGTATATTTATTTTCATAAGCCAATTATTATGGTAGTTGGTTGAAAGGTACAAAATTTAATGTATTGTATCAAGGTGTAAAATGGACAGCATAAAATCTCCATAAAAAACATGAAAGTAGGTGTGCTTACTTTCATGAGACTGTATTTGGATGAAACGGTGTGTTAGAGATTATCGATCTCTGAAATAAATACAACATTAATTTTTAGAAAGATACAGAACCTTGATTTGAGCTTTATCAGAAACAAGGAACGACCGTTCTAAATAACGATACATTGACGTCACTCTGAAATGGATGTTTGTTATATGACCAAATTGCTGACGTCATTACACCAATATCTCTGAAAATGCGCTTGTCGCAATACACACGCTTGTAGCGATACATACACATCATTGGACAGTTATGCATAAAATACCTACTACAATTATGGAGTGCTCTACACTCCACAGCTATATTCAATAATGATTACTCTATGGCATACAATGACGCACACAGGGTTGCTAGTAAAGATGAAATATTTTATACTATTCCCTAACATTACACAGTTGCATTACACAACATGAAATCCTGTTATGCAAACCAACAAAACTTGTCACCAAGAAATAAAAAAAATGAGCCGTCACGGGACGCCTAAGAGATGTGAAACATTGAAATTGTTTTGTATACGCATAAAAGAACAGATTACGACAGGAATCTGAAATGGCACAATGAAAAGATAAAGCATTACAAATTTGTTCCATAAGATAATGAATGTTGATTTATCACATAAATATTCATTATTATTATTTTTTAAGTAAAACACAGGTTACCTTCACATATGTAACTTAGTGAACAACATTGTGTATATTATAGTTGCTCAGTGCGGCTAGAGAGATTGCGCACAGTCGCTTGCGCATGGCATCGCGTCGCCACGTCTCACATATGGGCCATACGTTGTCAAGCCAAAAATCAGGTTTACTCTCGCCTATAAATGTTTAGCATCAAAAACGTTCGATTTGTATTTCTTTATTTTACATTTGTAAACTTGGTGCGGAAATTTAATACAAAGTGGTGTGTTAATTTAGATAAAATTTACTTGGGAGTATTAAAATCGCCCGTTTTTAGTAATCATTCGAATCTTTTCACAAAAATATTGTTGAAAAGAGATCCAATTTTTTAGAAAAGTCTTTGGTACTGGTGCCTGGTGTGAACCATAACATTTGAAGTGGATCAAACCAGTGTAAACATTGCTATTTTGCTGCCTAAATAAATGTTGTGGAGATGCTTTTACAGCTGATGGTTAATGAAATGGTATTACTATTGTACAAGTAAAGAGAATTGGAACCTAATAGTTATATTCACGTCGTCACGTAGTCTATTATTTTATTTAAATACTGCTATTTAAAATACTACTTAAGGATAACAACTACCGATGTCAGTTTTGTTCACTTGAATATGAAACTTAAATTATATATATATATATATGTGTGTGTGTGTGTGTGTTTATATTAATAAAATAGCATTTCACTAATATAGAAAATTACTTAATAACACACATCAAGTAATAGGTTACCTATGAAATTGCCGTTCTGCAATACTGGCCATTTGAAATCAAAATAATTTTTTTTGGCTAAGAATTCTAATTTCAAATTAATTTTATTTTAAAAACATGGAATTCTTTTTCCTAGCTTTACTTTTTTTAGTCATTTATTTATTGATTAGTGTTACATTTTCATCGTATTTCAATCTTTTTTGTCATCATGAATACGTTGAAAATTCGAGAATTGGTTTGCTCGCTTCCGTTCTGAAAATTTCGACATGAAAAATGAACCTCGCGATCGTCCGAAGACTTTTGTCGACAATGACGAATTAAAGGTGATTGTGGAAGTTGATGATACACAATCTACGGCTGAATTAGCAGCAGTTTTCGACGTTAGCGTCAAAACATTATTGGTCCATTTGCCTCAAATTGGCAAGGTAAAAAAGCTTGACAAATGGGTGCCCCACGAACTCAATGATCGCCAGCGTGAAGTACGCGTCGAGACGTGCCTTGCACTGCTCAACAGACACACAAATGAAGATATTTTGAACTGCATTGTTACCTGCGATGAAAAATGGATTCTGTTTGATTACCGCAAGCGCTCAGCAAGTTGGTTGGACCCTGGTTCAGCACCTAAACAATGCCCTAAACGAAAACTTACCCCTAGAAAAGTGATGGTCACTGTTTGGTGGTCTAGCGCCGGTGTGATTCATCACAGTTTCTTACCAAACGGGGTGAGCATTACTGCAGATGTGTACTGTGAAGAACTGAACACAATGAAGAAGAAGCTGGCATATCTCTAAACAGCATTGGTCAATCGCTCGTCACCGCTGCTCCGGCACGACAACGCGCGACCTTATATTGCACAACAGATGGTCTCCAAGTAGCAAGAACTGGGGTTGGAAGTTCACGGTCATCCACCCTACTCACCAGACCTTGCGCCTACAGGCTACTATTTATTTCAGAATTTGGATAACTCCTTGGTGGGATAAAATTCAATACCCGAGAGGCAGTACAAAATGCCTTTGAAGAATTTGTTGCCTCCCGTCCAGCTGATTTCTTTAAGAAGGGCATCAATAAACTGCCACTGCGTTGCATTTATCGCATGGGTGATTACTTCGATTAATACAAATAAATAATACATGAAAAGAATTCGTTTAATTTTTTTCATACAAAACGGCAATTTCATAGGTAAAGACCTAATATAAATTTGCCAACATTTGGTATTGGTAACTTATTATAAATTTTGGGGTGTAAAGGGTGTCGAGTAACATCTTAAGACTTGAGACACCCAAGCCAATTTCACCTGCACGTGGTGCACCCTGCTGATCAACGAACGAGGCAATGGCAATAGCGGGGTGGTAGGGTTATACAGCCCGACTGGGTCGCAACCACCATGTATATGGCGAAAAGCTCATCATAGTGACTCGCTTCTGCACGTCGCGTTTTGGGATCAGCCTGTGCATATCCAATACCGAGTGACTTTCGTCATTATGGCCGGTATGACAGCGGCGACCGGCGATGGATAATCTGTCTCTCGGTGCTTGCCCATGTTTTTGGATTGTGCTATGCTTAACATCAGGCATAGTGCAGTCACTATGTCGTGCTTCAATTAAAAAAAAAACCTATTTCATTCTATATAGTCGCAATTATCATTAAGTTATTACAACACTGATCTCTATTAGATTTTATTTGTGGAAAATATTAAAGTACGGAGAAAGTACATATTAATATTACTCCTACAATATGAAGCAATTTCGTATTCGTTCTTTTATGGATATAACTGATATAGAATATTTTTAGTATTACTTTAAACATCAATTCTCGGACTAATTGGAAAATACAGCATTAAAATATTCTCAATGCTATTTACATTTTATACCACGTTTAAGGTTTCTAAAATAAAATTGAAACTTTCGTATTCGGAGATAAAGTTATGTTTAAATTATATAAATACACTAATATAATTACGATATAGCTATGTTGTGATTTGTATTATCTGTAGTTCTAATATAAACTTCTTATTTACAATAGCAACATTACTATATTTTTTGTGAAGCGCCAACTAGTGGCCATTATCCAAAACTTGTTATTGATATCTTTCGCTCTATGTTCATGTTGTAATTTATTCTTGGTAATTTGTGCTACCTGCTGATAAATTCGAGTTTATAATAATGTGCCCGTGTTCTATTCACTCGGATATAAGGCATTGAATATCTTTTCTCCATGTATATGTTATGCGGCAAGTTCCTTTCAAAACCAATGACATTAGATGAACTCTTATGTGCGTTTTGGCCATTTTACTTGGCTTGCGTTGGTGATTCGTACGTAGAGTCACGTGACTAAAGTGGTTTTGGATCAATGGCGCCAAATGTCTGTTATAGAAAATGTATGTAACAAAAGAGGTATTATAACTCTTCACAATATTACAAGCAAATATAAAATCTTCCTATATTACACATAGTTTAATACGGTCATATATAAACTAGAAAGAAAATGATACGTAGAGTCATTGTAGAATCATGTCACTCTGGCAACAAAACGGTGCTGCTATCTATGTTGTCAATTTTGTTATGTAGTCTAATGGAGAATGTCCGCGAGATAAATATTTACGATTAATCGCTAAGGAATGGAATTGTCGATCACTTTAATTGTGTTAAGTGAGTATAGTGGACATTTGTAGTAAAGTCATCGAAATATCGGAGAATCGATGAGCTGTACACCTGTAGCTAATATTTACAGATCTCTTAAACTACACTGGCCCGCCATACATATTTCTCGTGCTATGAAGTGAAACGTCAAAATATATTATTGTTATAATTTTCCATTTCGCAACAAACGTACGAAGAGTTCTGTTGATTTTGCTTTATTTTCAACTATGTAGAGGTAACATCTTGGTTTATACTAATTCTCACCTGTTAATATAATGTCAGTTACTAGATTACCACTTGTTGTGTTGTTAGTGCTTAAAACTTTTAATTCAAATAATTTTTTGTTTATTCACAATTGAAATGATGAAGTATTCATCTCTATGAGCTACATACATTTTTAGAGTCGAAATAGATTATTATACTATATAGATATAATGTACTTGCAAAAAGTTAGGATGAGTTTGTTTTGAGATTAGTTTTGGCACTGCATTGTTGTACTCAATTTTTGTTTATTCACAATTAAAATGATGAAGTATTCATCTCTATGAGCTACATAAATTTCTAGAGTCGAAATAGATTGTTATACTATATAGATATAATGTACTTGCAAAAAGTTAGGATGAGTTTGTTTTGAGATTAGTTTTGGCACTGAATTGTTGTACTTCTGTCCCGATTTCCTTGTGTAACAATGAATATATATGTGAAGTTATAACATTGTTTTGAAATCATACAATTGTCATTTTCAGGTATTGGGAGTGTATACTAATATGCTATCAAGTAGTAAACAATATGACATTCTACACCATGTTACTACCTCGTTCTAAGTGTAAAGTTGTTGACGGTTCGTGAACATGTAGGTTGTGAAAGAAAAACTAAGATGTCGTTGAGAGGCACAAAGCGGGCGAGTGGCGCGCGAGGCGAGGAGCCTGGCACATCCAAGCGCCGCAGGATAGAACAGGAGGATGCTTTATGGCAACTCCGACCTGTCAGTGACCTCAAGATGTCATCAATATATAATAGGAGTGCTTCTGAAGCACCCGCTGAACTATTCAGGTTTGTGTGCCAATTCCGGTTGAGTTTATTTAATTTATAGGTATAGGAGATAAGCCATTGTATATATTATTGTATAATATTATCTAAGGATATTAATGTAAGAACTTGTATCACATGTATATTTTCATTGCCAGTCAATGGGCGAATTTTGTGCTTATGGTGATACTAAGTTCTCTCTTAATATAAAGATATATAAATTATCTACCTGAACTGGGTGAACATTGTTATTGAAACTTATTAATTGGGATTAAATAAAATATACACATACAATGTGTATGTTTGCAATATGTTCTAGCTATGTTGCATTAGCGAAATAATATTAGCAGCAATAATTTTAGTTGTTTTGCTGTGCGCCATTGGGTAAAAGTGATACTTTCCACTTTACCCTCGCTTGCTGTTATTAGCAATCTATTGTCATTGATAGTTGCTACAAACAAAAAAGTCATGCTGTTATAGATTATATAACAGAGAAATTCATTTAAAATTCATAAGAAAAAATATATCGATGTGGGAAAAATGAATGGGGTAGATTATAATAATGGAATAAATTTCCAAGAATATTGTTTTATTACTTAAATATAGCATCAGCGAATATTTCAATCTACACAAAAGTCATAATATATCACTGCTTTTCTGCCAAAACAGAAAAAGGTATCCTGCTAGTTTTATGGTAATGTTAAACTTCATTTACCTGCATTAAAACATAGGCAAAAGATACAACATTAGAAGTAATAAAAATACTAAATCATGGTACAATTCACTTATCTACTGTGAAACATCAGAATATCATTAATCACATATAAGAATATATCAAATGAAAAAATGTATACATCTTATTTGGACAGGAAACCAATATCAATATTAATTATTTAATATCTAATCTATATTAAAATAGTTACTCTGTATTTGTTACTTATTGAAACTATGATTTTCAGATTCTTGTTAATGTCACCAAATTCATTTGAATCTTGTAATATTTTTAATTTATTTGTATATGGAGATGTATGTAATATAAACTGACATTGTAGTGTACTTAGAACTAATAAGTAGATTGTATTATTTTTATGTTCTGAGTGCACTGTGTCATTGTAAAAATAAGTTAATGCTAGCCTTGATAGAGGTAATAATACAGTGAGTGCTGAAAATGTGTCTGTAAAAAATGTAAACACTATGTTGTAGAATTATTATTGTTTAATTTTGTATATAGATAGAAGTAAATTAAAAAAAAATGTATTCATACTCAATAAACCTATGTGGTAATAGAATTGATACTCGCATCTAATAATATAATATATCTGTCTGCAGAATGAATAATGAATTTATAGATGTTGCAGATTAAATTTTATTTATTTTAGAAGGGATTTCATGCTTATTCTTGGATTGCTGGTGAAGATTATATTTAAAATAGTAAAGTAATTTAATCATAGTATAGGAAATCCAAATCTATTTTTATAGTCTTAAATGACATAATAAAGTAAACAACTTTAGTTTTCAGTACTTCAGTTCATTAGGTATGGTTTGAAGTTAAGGAGCATGTAATGAACAAAATAGATGAACTATGGATAAAGATTCATTAATTATCAGTGATTATATGGCATCTACATCTGATATTGAAAGGAAAAATGTATAAAAATCTTAAAATCTGTTCTCATTTATGTATCTCAAAACTGATGATAAAATGTTTAATATGCTATAGATGCAATTACAATAAATGTGTGGTATTTTATATTTATTAATAATTAGAATTGGGCAGCAAATTATAAAATGAAATCAATGCCAGAGGAATTGAGGAGTAATAGGTTAGTGTGTTAGAGATATGTGACAGGAGATATCATAATCATATCAATCATTATAAATATAATGGATATTATATAATTGGAAGAGTTTAAAGAACAGAAGAAGACATATATATGAGTGGAGGAAGAACAATGAAGGCATGAATGGATTGTGTGATGAATAAATATGTAATTAAATCTTATTCATGCTGAAATTAAAGCTGTTAGAAAAGAATAGAAGGAAAATTCTTGTTATATTAATATTGCTAGAATAGAATAAGTGTAAGAAAATTATAAAAACAGATAACAATCTATAGGATAAAATAGCGACATGGTTTAATATTACTTCCTTTCTCTATAATGAGCTCTATAGTAAACTCGTTTCAGGGTCTACATTTTTTTTATTATATTAAATTTTTCCATGATGAGTCTTTTATACAAAATATTATATAAAAATTCGAATTATCTAAATGATTAATTAAATGTTAAACCTTTATATTTAGTAAATAATTTACATATGTGATGAACGTATAGTATGGTGAAAGGTGCCAATTTCTATGTCTGCTGCCTGCTAGTCTCCTCCCTCAAGTTGATAATCCCTCACCAAGCACTTTTTAGGTTAGTTTGACAGCTACCCTTGAGAGCTAGTCATTGAAGGTCAGATGAGTTTGTCTCAAAACACTGAAATCTTGAAAGTAAACAAAAAAGTATATAACAAAATGGATTTCAGATTTATAAATTTCAATACTCATGAAAGTTAATATATCTATTTTTACACAAAGAAGATTTTATTCCAATTCATTTTACTATAACACGTCACTAGATGGCGTTAAGTTGTTTGTTTAACGCGGAATATTTCGCGACCGTCTGCTAGTATCTTATATGAATTTAGATGCTAAAACATAAAATACAGTAGTCCGGTAAAACTGTTAAGATTTTGCTAGACCAATAGCATAGTCAGTTCGAGAAATAAACAGGGACATGTTTATATTTATTGTTATATTATATTGTAAAAATATATCGACGAAGTTTGTATATTGCTTAAATATTTGGATTTTATATGAGACAAACTACATCTAATTTCTCTTAAAATTGTAAACTCTCAATTAAGTAATATCCCATATTAGGTGTGTTTCTCATTTAGGTGTGTGAGTGTGTTATAAGAGCTCCTATTTTTTATTATATTGATGAGAAAAATTTGTTTAGGAATGTTTAACTATTCTTAGAGACTTTACTAAAGTTAACAGCAAATTAATAAATTTAACAATTATAAGCTAATAATATGCAGTTCGATATCGTTATTTTTTTCCATTATATATTTTTAACTTTTGAATATTTTAAATTTTTGAATATAAAATTATTTTCAGCACTCAATGTTTTATGCACTTAAAATAATGTAAACAGAACTAGATTTATACTCTATTATTATTCAATCATATGTTTTATTTAAGAAATCAAAATCTTGTTCTGTATAATTTAGTCAAAGTATTCTGAATTCTTAGGAATATACTTATAAATTAATATAAAAGATGATAGCTCTTATCTAGTTTTGAATAATTAAAGTCTTATTATAATCATTTGACATTTTGTTGATAAAAATTTGTGACAACATCTTAAAATATAGCACACAAACACTCCATATTATGATATACTAAATACTTCAATATTTTTCTTTGTTAAAAAATTAATTGTTTTATAATGTTTTATATTGATTACATGTAAAATTGATAAATGATAAAAAAAATCAAAATGTTCTCTCAAACCCACTAATATAATAGTTAGACTACTTTTGTTTTCTTTATTGTTTGCAATGCTATTTTATTTGGTTACCTTTCACAATTAACCTTGAGGTAATCACAACATTTTAAATAATTTTGGCAAATTTATGTACATACAAAATACAATAGTCGCTAAATTTAATTGTAATTAAATAACTGTATTTCTTACTTTATCATTATGAGTAAGACATGTACAATGCATGTAGCTTGCTTGACGTTAATGGGTCAGGCTAAGTGATGTTGACATGAAACCTTGTTAAGCTCAGGTACTGATACCCCTATGTGTACTTTTTTTAAATGAGACATTTCTCTGTCAAAAGGGTCAATTCAGGTTTTTAAAACAATAAACATTTGACCTACAATAACAATTTCGAATAAAGCGAAATATAAGGAAATAATGTATATCTTAATATGAGTGTTTAGGTACACTAAAATATGCAAAAAATGAAAGTTGGAAGCAGAAGCTGGCTTTTAATAAAAATACTGCGTTGATTGCATAAAATTAAAATTTTGTTATATGAGCTCTACTGTTCTAAAAAAAATCAATAAAATGTCAAGGAAAATTGACGTAAATAATTAATAGGGGCTTGAATAAATCAAATTTTGTGAGAGCTATTTGCATATGTAGGGGATAGCAAAAAAATAATTTACATCAAATGATGCGGCCCATTCATTAGTTTTTACTTTTGTCATAATTTGAAAAACTAACGAAAGAAAAAAGAACAAATTTTGATACAAGCAAAAAAAAAAGCAAATATTAAAGATTAGACTTTTTATATTTTGAGCAGATGCAATGGTATTTCGATAGATGGCGTTGTTAACAATAAATATATTATATTGTACTTGTATTTCAGCTTTGTTGTTTATAAATATTGCGTTTTAGAACAACAACTCACATATGCATGAATATTTAGTTAAGCTGAGGTTAGCTCAGATAGGTCGCAAATCGCATGTATCAGGCAACAGTCCGTAATTGTTGGGGCGGCAAGGGATCGGTCTATGCTATTCCTCGTGGATAGCCGCCCCAACGGTCCACCCGGCGGAAGATGGCCGCCGGATTCCTACCTATAGAGACTGGGTATACCCCAGTTTCGTCCCTCGTCCGTCGGATCTATGCAATGAGGAGATGAGCCCTCCGACCCATCCCCTCAAATCCGGCTACGGTGGCGGGAGGATTTGGGCAAAGCGCCGCCTTCTCTCCCGGTTTTCCTTTGGCGGAGACGACCACTTAGCGGGTCTGCTTCGCGGGCCTATCTTCTTGGGAGCAGGAGGCTTCCCACTACGCTTCCTCGTCGCCGTGTATTCGTACACAGCAGAGAGGATATTCGCCTTCAGCTCCCAGGGCAGGGAACCGGCGAGCACAAAGGCCTCCACCGAGGACACCGTGCGGTACGCCCGAACCGGCCTCAGTGCCACCGTGCGCTGCGCTTTGCGAAGCGCATGTACAGTGTCTGCACCGAGGGTGTCTGTCCACACCGGTGCCCCGTAGGCGGCCATCGCCCGCACGAATCCCATATAGAGTCGGTGACACCCAGCACTCGGCCCCCCCATATTGGGGAGCAGCCGGCCGAATGTCGCCGCCGCCCCAACAATTCGCGGTCTCAGCCCCGCAAAACGAGGCTCGAACCGCCAGCGCCCGTCCAGGGTGAGGCCCAGATACTTCATTCGCGTCTCCACCCTGATCCGCGCGCCCTCCACTACTATGTGGGCCCCAAGTGTGCTAGGTCAATAGCGTAATCAGTTCCTCTTCAGGAACGGACTGAAACGCTCTCTTCAAGGTCGGCAACACAACAGTGATACCCTTAGTGTTGCAGTTGCTCATAGGCGACGGTAACCATTTACCATCAGATGAGCCATCAGCCTGTTTGCTGCCTTTTGACATAAAAAAAGCGTTTAGAAATATTAATATTTAATTGCCAAAATTATATCAATATTGAATTGTATTGATGGTGTCCTATAGTTTATTATTATAGTATTGCATTATTAATTGTTATTTAAAAATGAAACTTGTATATCTTCTGTTTTTTAATAATGTGTTAAAATTTTGTTTTTATGAAAGTACCTCAAAACTGTCCAAGTTTTTATGTTATTCATTAGATAAAATTTCAATGTGACCAACGAAATTGAAGTACCATTTTTAATAATGAGGTCAAGTCATGTATATAGTATTTAGTTTAAAAAGGATTAGCACAACATTTTTTGCATTCTCACAATTATTTGTTTACATAGTGGGCTCATTGGTGTTCAGGTCCTATTTTAAGAAAGTATAAGCTAACATGTTAACATTATAAAAATTAATTTTGTTCAAACTTACGTATGTATAATTATTGACACTGTTATTAACAACAAAAAAATCGATCTCTATGCTTCAATTGTAATATTCTTATCTAGTATATATGAGTCCGTTATATTTCAAAATACGCTGAATCCAATTTTAATACTTCCTATAACATTGTTAATTTTAATAAGGTTTCCACTTTTTATAAACCAAGTACAAAGTTAAACTTTGCTATCCATAAGGTTTTTAATTTTTGTTTTTATGATCTTCACATTCGACAAGTACTAACCTTTAAAAAATAACATAATATATTAGAAATAACTAAAATTGGATTTAGCTGATATTAAATTGTAACAACTCGTATATCTAGTTTTATATTGGTTCTGAAACTTTTATATATGAGCTTGTGATCATATATTATACATGATAGAGCATTATTCCCTATATATTGAGATATAATTACCTAGACATAGTTAGGACTTCAGCAGGCCTGCTTTGAAATGAGAATATGAATTGTTTTGTAAAAGTTTTGTGCTAATTCATTAACAATAACTCATTAACAGTACAGTACATTGCTGGGACTATAATGTAAGGGTTACGCATCATAACCAATATACTAACAGATAAAATCGCGCGTAGGGTATTCCTTAACGATATTTACATAACCTTTGCAGGAAGGACCTGATCAGCGCAATGAAATTGCCTGACAATGAGCCCCTGACGTCGAGTGAATACTGGGTCATTACTGATACCTGGAAACAAGACTGGGAGCGTGGTGTTCAGGTGCCTGTCAACCCTGACTCTCTGCCAGCACCTAAAGTCAAGATTATAGACAATCCATTGCCACCCAATTTTCAGGAATTTAAATTGTAAGTATCATTTTTAATTGAAGCACTGAAATCTATTTTATCATTGGTATACAGTTGTAATAGGTAGCTAACGTAAATGAGATCTTATGTTATATAGGATGCAGATCAGTTTCAACATGAAAGACCAGGCTTCTTCAAAATCTAACTGTAACTGATCTCCAATAATATAAATAATGAATATTTTAAAGTAGTAAGTACAAAGAATTGGTATAAATATAATTCCAATAGTTACTAACATCAACTTTTTAGATGATGCCCACAAAAAAGAATAAGAATAATAATGTAAAATCAAATTATATTTTATTAAACTAAGTAAGTCCTTTCATATGAAATTGGCGTTTTGTCGAACTGACCATTTTGATTTTGAATTTATGGCGTTTGCTTAGGAATTTCAAATTCAAATTTATTTCTAATTTAGGCGCGTGTATTTGCGATTCTAATTTAGTTATTTATTTTCGCATGATTTGATTTTTATTTGAAATCATTCTTTCATAATATGAAAAATTTTAAATATTATGTTTTGTACGAATACGAGTTCCACGGTAGCTCGAGGGATTAATTATGTGCACGAGGAGGCTATTGTAAAAATGATTTTTTTTTATTATGAAAATGTTAACATATGAAACAAACCCATGGATGGCTAGAGACCTATGATGAATTAAAGGTGATTCTGGAAGTGGATCTCTGGTAAACTATGTCAGAGTTAGATGCAGGTTTCAGTGTTATTGGATAAAGCAATTTGAATTTATTTGAAATAAATTGGAAAAGTGAGAATGCATGATAAATGAATACTGCATGAATAGACTTGAAGCACTCTAACAAATACGCATTGAGTGTTGGATTAAATGTAGCGTTAAGTAGTGACCTAACTGTCACAATAAGAGGGAATTTTCGTTATTTGTGGCGAAAATGGTTTCTTTACGATTGGAAATCCTCATCATAGTGTTTGAACTCAGGAGTACCGGCCAAATCCTGTTACAAGCGAAAGTTAACTCAGAAAAGGTACTGTCGAGTATTTAGTGTCGGTGTCATACGCTACACCTTAAGATCTGGCCAGACGAATGCGGCAAATCAGTATTGGCAACAAATGCAAACTAGATCAGAGAAAAATCAGAAGAATTGTGATAGGAATGTCTTGACACTCATCATATTCTCCAGACTTTGCTCCAACAAATGACCCATTTGTTTCGGAATTTGGACATTTTTTTTGTAAGGAAAAGTATTCTATTTGGATGAGGTAGTCTAAAGCGCCTTCAAAGTTTTATTGAATCACATTCTCACAATTTATTCAGCAATTAAACCAACAACCTATGAAATGGCGATAGTGTAAATGTATAATTTTATATGTAAAGTGTTATATCTAAAGTGTAAATATATAGTCCTATATGTAAAGTGTTATATCTAAAGTGTAAATATATAATCCCATATGCAAAGTGTTATATCTAAAGTGTAAATATATAGTTTTATGTGTACAGTGTTATCTTTAAAGTGTAAATATATAATTTTATATATAAAGTGTTATATCTAAAGTGTAGTTTTTTTTTATTTCGTTTACTTTTCCATATGAAACGCTAATTTCATATACAAGGACATAAAATATATACTTCATAAATAAGAAATTATGTCTCCTCTTTTATAAGATTATACAGGAATTTGGTATAGAAGTTGATTGTCATATGGAACTAGTGTAGGATACTCTTCATCAATAAATAATTGCTCAATTACTAAATTTACGCTTAATGAAGCAAACAACCACTAGTATGATGATATGTAGCCAAAAGCAATGACAGAAAGTAAAGACAAAAGATTGCACTAAAATAACCCTTACATTTTTTGCTTATTTCTGTAAATAACTGTTCAATCTGGTTTATCAAATCAATATAGAGCTGAAATTAAAACTTGAATCATCTGCTATCTTTTTATCTGTAAATATAACTGAGTTTATTAATTAGCCCAAAGAACGATATTGAAATAGAAAAATAAAAATGACACTTTCATTAAATTGATTAGTATTTTTATAAGAGGTATCGTTTCACAAGTTAAAAGTCTATGTAAGCACAATCCATACTTTCTTAATTTTTTTTGTAACATTGCTACAACTTTGCAACTATAGAGATGCAATTTTAAAATAGTGACATCTGAAATATAGAATCTTGGGGATCTTTTAAAATAATATCATAATATAGAATTACTATGAGGAAACAGTTTAATATCACAGGGGTATGTATTGAATATATTTTTATTCAATTTAATTCACTATTATCATCGCCATTATATACATATTGACAGAGAACAATCTATATATGGACCGTTTATTTTGAAAGTGGTGTAAGTCCATTTTTGAGAAAAATGAGCTTTCACGTAATTCATGCTTAATTTAATGTAATTTTTTTTATATATAACTAGTTCGTGTTTAATTTCTCAAAAAAAAAAAAAAATCCCATGTTTTGTATAACTTAAAATAGGTCAGTAAATGAAATTGCATAATCATCGATTATGAAAGTGGTGTAAGTCCAATTGACAGAGGTAGGTGGCATAGCAGATGGATAACGATCAGTGTTTTGTTATTTTTCATTTATTTTATACTAGCTGTGTCCCGCGGTTTCACCCGCGGACAATTTGCATTGTTTCCCCTCCGTGTTTAATGTAGAAAACAGGATAAATTCATTTTATATGAAATGAAACGGGAGAATTTCATTTCAACAAAAAATCTCCAAAATGCAATTAAATAATACTAATGGGGAACAGGTCAATTGGTTATAAATATGTTAGTTGAGGTTCCTCAAAATTGCACCATATACCATGTTTTATAAAACAACGATGACGGACGCAGAATTTAAAATTATCAATTTATTACCTCTACGTCCTGGACGACCGTTAAAATTTGAAAAAATCGCCCTGGAGCCTTGTACCAAAATGCCAGACCTATTACGTACGAAAAATATAAAGACATGAAGCAGCTACTATCCTATATACCTCCGGTGCATCATGCATATTTTGAAATACTACCACATGCAGAGAATAAGTAAATTCTTGTAATCAGTATCTTGTAATGACAATGTAATTGCCGTCTAAAATAATTTTTTATGTGTTGTTATGCGTATTTGTAAACAAAATTATATTAAAATGAAATATATTTTAAGCGATATTTGATTTTTCAAAATTGAAATTAAACGATTTTTACAATTGTCTAATTTTGAAAGTGGTGTAAGTCCATTTACAGCAGATAAATATGTATTATTGTAGTCTAATTAGCCAAAAACAAATTTATATAAACAAATTAAATGTTGATAAAACAATGGAAACAATGCCAGACCTCATATGATTTGCCTGTATTTTTAAATCAACAAATATAGTAACTTTTAATTTTCTCGAAACAAAAGAAAATGGACTTACACCACTTTCAAAATAAACGGTCCATATATAAAAATCAATTGCTGTTCGTTAGTCTCGCTAAAACTCTAGAACGGTTGGATCGATTTAACTGATTTTGGTTTTGAAATGTTCCTCGTAGTCCAGGGAAGGTTTAAACGGTGAGAAAATAAGGAAAAATTACGAGGAAGATAGTAAAAACGACAATTTCATTTTCCCATATAAAATGTTCTACTCACTTTCCTGTGAAACTTTTGACGTTTGTCCCTTTCGTACGGTAGAATCGGGTTCTATATAATTGAAGAACGTATTAGATTAAAGGTTTTAAATATACAACATATATCCAAATTAGTCTGATCTCGGATTATCGTGTATTTAAATTTTAATATTTTGATGATTGTCATTGTTGGTTCGTTTAGAAATGTTTGTCATTGTGTTGACATATTTTGATGGTTGTCATTGTTTGAAAGGCAAATAAAAATGTCTTTATTGAGAAATTTCACACACACACAATATCGGTTTTGTAGGATTGCGTAAGAAATAAACTTCAAGTAAATACAATAATTTTATTGTAGGTAAACTTTAATTTTTAAATTCCGAGAGTTATGAAAATTTTGATCGGTAGGCGACATATCGATCAATCTGACGGCGAAGGCAAACCAGGCGAGCTGATAGAACTCGGCTCGATGGTATGCAACGATGATGTGCCGGTAGGCACTGGTGACTCCGATAAGTCTGAGTGTACTAGAACACCGGCCATGTTTTACTCCTGGCAATTGCAATTGGCAATTATAATTCTCCATTTTGTCATCCAGTGTATAATTTTTGGTTTGACGTAAATTTGATCTTGAAATGAATTTTATGTAGTTTAGCACTATAAATGCGCTTTGTTCGGATTAAGAATTGACCAAATTAAAAAAAAAAAGATAAAAGCAATCTGCGGTTATTGTTATACATTCAACATACCATAATAGATAATTACAAGAACTGGGACATGTACTTAAGTTGTCCTGCCGTTCAATCCACTTTTAGCGAAACGGGCAATACATAGCTACTTAATAATCTTAAAACTATTTGGATTTTTTTTCGAAAAACTATTAGCCTCACATTATCTTTTCAAAGACATTTGATGTAATTTTTTATGACATTTGACATTACAATGGCAAATACAAATGGCAAAGTTTGACATTACCGATCAAAATTATTAGCTTTTTTAGCGAAGAGAAAGTTTTCATTTCGTTAAGATAGGTGATACGAAGTACACCGGGTTATTTAATTATTAATAAATATATAAAATAAAGGCGAATACGAAAAGAACGCTAATATTTTATGATTGGTCATTAATAGTGATAATTTATATGAAGGAGAGAATCTTATGAATAAGTAATATCTAAGAAGAAATACAGAAATATTGGTACAATTATTAAAATAAGATATATTTTTAATTAAAAATTACTTGATGATGTGTAAATATATATAAATGCAAAATTACAGTTCATATTAAAGACAAACTTTTGTGTAAAAGGGGCCTTTCAAGTATTACATAAGCAGAATTTATGTAATTACGGGCCGCCCTCTCCCCCTGGTCGGTAAAAGTAAGTAATGCTCCTACCTCCCTTCCCCTTTGCAATTTTTCCATAATTATTTTATATAAGTATATTGAATCTGTTCTGGTGAAATAAATAAATATTGCTGACGTAATCACCAGCCAGATTCCCCATCCCCTATGTTATTAAAAATAAGCAAATCAAAAATCCTCTCCCCGCATGTGTGCTAACGTAATATTTGAATAGCCCTAAATTCTTGAAGAAGGACAATATAAGTTGTCAAACTATGAATTCTTTCCATCAATAGTCAGTATTATAATAGATTTTAAATCGAAATGTAAAGGTTAGTTGATCATAATATTTAATCAAATGGAATTAGAATATCTGTCTAATTGATGAAATCAAGTTATCTATGCACACACAAAAGTTATTAACTTATTGTTAAAAGAAACAAAACTTAAATTATTATTATTTACTACAGATACAATTTAATGAATATTCTTAATCCAATATCTATATTGTTTGCACGAAGTCTTCAAATAACTACACTAATTGTACAATATCGTTTCAGGTAAAAAGGCCATATTATCAACAAGATTATGCTAAATTTCATATTGTACTAAACAAATGTTGTTTATCGTATTATAGATTAAAAAAAAATTCTATTGTATATATGAACATAAAATAGAATATCCTATATATGGACCATTAATTCTGTAAGGTTAAATCGCATTAATTGTATATTAATATTGAATAAATGTCGCTACATTTCAAAGTGAGCTAAGTCCAATTTTAATCGTTCTTATTATTTTATGTGATTCTTCAAAATCTCAAATTTTTTACATGTGAAATATATAGATCATAAAAAGTACTAAAAACTTTATGGACAGCAAAATTTGAACTTCGTTCTCAGTGTAAAGTAAAGTTGGAAATGTTAAAAAAATGAAACATGTTATATGAATAATTAAATTTGGATTTAGCTCATTTTTAAAATGTAACGGTACAAATATCGCAATCTACTGAATAAAAGATATATCGTGTTTAGCGGCTAAACGAAATATAATTTTACTAATCATCGCAAACCGTACTTCACAATAATTCGATGAAATGCAAGAATGTCGTTATAAAGAACAATTTCGTATCCAATAAAATACATTCGACGAAGATCTTTGCTTACAATTTTTTCAAATGATTATATTCAACTAATGGCAGTACTTTGTTGGTTTCTGTTTACAAGCAGTAAAAAAATATTAGTGTTGTTAAGTTTGCAAACTTTAGAAAGTGACATCTATGCAGCGTATAGATTAACTATATTTCGCCTAGGTAAACTTTTCTACGTTTGTCAAACAGATGACGCTTATCTGTACTATTTTTTGTATAATATTGTTATTCTTTGTTTTTAAAACGTTATAACAAATCACAATAAATAGAAGCGTTTTACCTTACAATAAAACGCATATTAATTTACTTACCTTATTCGAAGCTTATTTATGAGAAAGGCACTTCCGTTTCCCGCCAGCATGCCCACTTTTGACAGTAAATATCCCTAACTTCCGGTCAAATACCTTACTTGTGTCTCTCCCCACCACGGCAGAGAGGTGTATTTAGAGAGACGCCATCTTTTACCTGCATTAGCGTCTTGTCCCCCGCCGAGAACATACGTGCAACTTGCACAAAAGTGAAAAATATTTGCAGAAAATATTGTATTTCTACTTTTTAAGTATATGAAGTGTTAATATGTTCCTGAAAGGATTGGTAACAAGTATTGTACGTGCCGCGTAAAGTAGCTACTTACATATTAACCTATATTAACCCATTGCTTTTACTGAGGAACAATATAACGATACCTTTCGTTGAAAAACGATCATTATTTTATGAAGTGCTGCTCTTTTATAAAATATTATCGTTTTTATTGATTTTGCTATACCGGTTGTTTATATATTGTGTGTATCTGCATACATCTCTCATTATATATTTTTCGAATGTGGAAATTCGTGGTGTTAATGCAAATTTCATTAAAATGTAATGTAGTTACCTCTAGTGGTACTGAATCTACCTTACCCTAAATAAAAAGGAGGGGGGTAAATATATACGCCGCAGTATATATCGATATATAAATATCCAATATATGATATATCGAAATATTTAGTTATACAACCCTCTACAAATTGCAAGCAGCAGTGGTAAGCATTATTATTTCGAAACTATGTCCACTGAATATTCAGATCTTGGTTTACCTGCGGCGTAGCCACGCTGCATTATATTATCTTGTTCTACCCTTAAATGTTTTTAATGAATTTCTATTTAAAGTTCTAAGACCCACGACAGTTTATTTTAAAAATCAATTAATATACGCTTATTTTAGCAGTACTTCTTCTTCTATTTGTGGTGATACTAGCTCGTAGTCGCTGATAATGGATTTTGAGAGTGTGGAGTATTGCTGTCCGATTGTGAAAAGAAATACTAATGGCCAAGTATGCAAAATTCTACCAACTATCATCAGACGAAGAAGCTCGTGAGCACTATGCAAGCTCGTAGAATATCAATGCCTCTGGCCTGTCTTCAGAGCCTGACCCCTCAGGCTCGCGGATAGAAGTTTGGCGCATTCTCCTCGAGCGAGCACATAGGGTCTCCATGCAGGAACGTCAAGTTGAGTTGGCAGGCTTATTCAGTGTTGTCGCACAGGAGAACTCCTATCAGTGCAGGATCACGTCGATTATATAAATAACCTGCGTAGGGTTATTCCGACGGTTATTGGTGCCGGATCTCGGCTATTATATAAATAACCTGCGTAGGGTTATTCCGACGGTTATTGGTGCCGGATCACTGCTATTATATAAATAACCCGCGTAGCGTAGGCTTATTACGAGTATCAGTGCAAGATCACGGTGATTATATAAATAACCTGCGTAGGGTTATTTCGACGGTTATTGGTGCTGGATCACGGCTATTAAATAAGTAACCCGCGTAGGGTTATTACGAGTGTCGGTGCAAGATCACGTTGATTGTATAAATAACCTGCGTAGGGTTATTCCGACGGGTATTGGTGCTGGATCACATCGATTATATAAATAACCCGCGTAGGGGTATTTCGAATGTCTGTGCTGAATCACAGTTATTATATTGATAACCCGCTTAGGGTTATTCATTCCGTGGGCAGGAGAACTCAAATTATGTAACGAACTCGACGAGGGCTCGTCAGTGTCTCCGCGTAGGAACACGTTAATCACATAATGAGCCCGCGCAGGGCTTTCAGTCAGTGCCTCTGCTCAGAAGTACGCGCATCACGTAACTAGCCCGCGCAGGGCTTTCAGTCAGTGCCTCTGCTCAGAAGTACGCGCATCACGTAACTAGCCCGCGCAGGGCTATACGATGCCTCTGCGCAAGAGGACGCTAATCACTTAAATAGCCCGCGCAGGGCTATTCAGTGCCTCTACACAGGAACACGTGAACCATTGCTCAGAAGTACGCGCATCACGTAACATAACTAGCCCTCGCAGGGCTATTCGGTGCCTCCTCGCAGGGCTATTCGGTGCGTGCCTCCCCGCAGGGCTGTTCGGTGCGTGCCTCCCCGC
>JACEII010000036.1:1312850-1323605 GCA_014332785.1 Antheraea mylitta
ACTGTTAGACAGATGTTCACGGGACTTTCATTGGTAGACAGCGAACCTTAAAACTTTCTCCAAAACTGTTAGACAGATGTTCACGGGACTTTCATTGGTAGACAGCGAACCTTATAAATAGTTGAGGTTATTCTATTTTAGACTAGCTGTTACCCACGACTTGGTCCATATGAAATTTGGCAAAAATATGTTGATCACTGTTAACATGTGCGTATTTACCGCGCTTTAGTATATAAAATTTTATATCTTGATTTATATATATGCAAGATTCAAGTCGTCACTACATTCATAGTTTACTATTTAATATAATAATAATTATGAAAAATTTTGAAGATAGAAGAGGTATTTCTAACAAAATATTAGACCATAAACTTATTGATCATGTTGGCACATTATATCATTATCTATTTTTAAGTCATTTTTTCATTAGTTCTTTCTACAGTGTAAGTGAGCACTGAGGTAGTTATATGATTGGTTAATGTTCCGAATAAGATGGTTATGATAATTCACATTAATTACACTATTGGCATCTATATATCTAATGTTCACGTTACGTGTTACTGTCAGTTGAGTGTGTGTAGTACTTACAATAGTTTTTGAAGAACATTTCTATAATTGTACAGAGTTTCATAATTTAATAATTCTTTAATAAAATAAAAAAACAGCTAGTATTATTATAAGTAGATCCAAATATAAGTTCACCAGAAAATTTATCTCTTGTTCTCGTCAATGAGTATGGAAATTTTACTTCCTGATTTGATGATTTCAGAATCAAGTTTCATTTGCATTTCCTGAGCAATATGATCGATAATATTGGAGCATGTCAAATCAAAACATACTTTATTCAGTTTAAGCCCTAATAAGGCACTTATGAACGTCAAAACTACCATCGGTTCGGAAAACAACCCAGTCATCGAGAAGAACCAGCAAGTAACTTGATCGGGTACATCTTTTTAGATATAAGTATATTTTTAATACATCATACAATCATTTTTAGTGGATGCACAGAGAGGAGTCAATTTCAAAGATCACCATCGTTCACATATTGATCCACTCTACAATAACCTTTTATTACGAAAACCCGCTTGACATGGCGCTTAATCCACAGTCCGGCAAATCGGTATCGTGCTTCGGGACTTTATTGTAAAACCTAACACTACTACTGGTATCCATAAGTCGAAAACATGGGACGACCAGTTTGTTATAGTTTCTATTATTAGGTTATGTTGTTCTTTTTTACTAAATACAGTTTTTCATAGTTTTTACGGACATACATTAATTTACCAAGAATGTATTGGGAGGGTAGGGTTAAGATATCAAATTTCTGAAACTTTGTTTTTAATGATTCGCGAAGTCCCATATTATACATTGCACGAATTGTCCGTTTTTGTAATAAAAATATAGTGCTACCTCAGCCGCCGTCCCCCACAGCAGAATGCATTAGCATTGATAAACATGCAGAATGTAGCATGCATTAGTTGAATGAAGTATACGATACATAGCGACACCCTTTAGCTCTTGTAAATCGATTTCTGATTTCATTGAATTGAATGATTGGTACGCCAACACAATTCTATAAACCGTACGAACTATTTTAATGTTGTAATATAATGTCACTAGTTTTAAGCAATTTTCAATATTGTATACATTTGAAAACAGTTTTATTCATTTTACTCTTAAACTATAAATATAATTTAATCTGTTTTTCTTGCCTTTCATTACAGTAGTGGGATAGCATTAAAATCTTTGAAATTATATTTCATGATATAACTTCATGATTTCTAATTAATTTGTGATTTTTCTTTTATGTTTTCAACAAACGCAGAAAATGTACTCCTTGTTACTCTGTTTACTTATGACGTTTAATGGCTGAACGACAAGCAACGAAAATCACTTTATCTTCATAGTGTTAGGTTGCTTCCCATACATTGGAAACAGATTTATTCAATTTACTCTTAAATTATAAGTTTAATTTAAAAATTACATTTATGTTTTTTACTGCACAAATCGAATAGCGCTTAATCTTTAGTATAATTATGACCTTAATATTTTTAGTGCCCTATGTCCGATCTCTACACAACCCCCGCGCAACAAGGTAACTGTTCAGGAAAGATAGATTACGTTTTGTACTTGGATAACATTGACCTATTAAAAAAAATTTCAAAAAATGTTGTAAGGGTTATCAAGATTGATTCTTTGGTACTTGTGTACTAAGTGCACCTAGACTGGCTTGCATTATCTTATTCGCAAGTCTAACCTTACCAAACGAAAATAAAAGAGCAAGCAGACGAGAAAAAAAAAATAGAAATTCTATCTTAAACTCTATATCAAGCCATTTTACATCTTAAGTCTTTTGAATCTAAAAGTGTTTTAAAGGGCTGCATTTGAAATTTGCATCTTGATATAAAAATTGAAGCGGATGGGAGTAACGGGGAAAAGGGGTGATTTCCCGTCCCCATTGAAAGTCATAGTTACTAAGATATTTATGATCACTGGATTGAGGTTATGTGTCATTTCCGAACAATTAATGGTAATGTTGTATATTCCCAAGTTGATGATTTTTAAATTAAAACAAAACATTTTCGTCTCGGTTTGATTAGGTTAGACTGGAGAAATAAAATAATGCGAGGCCGGCCACGGCAGCGGTCGGCGAGGACGGTGCATTCAATACACAAGTACCAATTTTATTTTTGGTTTTGATCGCAAGTTTTTCGATATTTTCCAAATTCCCTTTAAAGGCATTGCCACAAATATCACTATCTTTCTCGTACCATCAGCCAGTCCTGCACTGATCTATAGCTATAGCCAAGTTATTCTATATACGTATTATTTTATAGTAATAAATCGGTCTGACTATTGAGTAAATAACTGAATTAATGCCTGGAAGATTAGATTTGTATTCATTTATCTTTTTTAATAAAATTACGGCTATCCAATAGTTTGAAATTGCTTTTATTTTTATTTACAAAAACTAGCATCAGGCACATTGTCAACAACTAAAATGTCTGGCAATTATAATTCCATGTTTTAATAACGTTTCAAAGTTAGTGGATAAAACATCCTAAAATTATTTAAAAATCAATACTTTTGTCTATAAAGGTGCGATATACACAAACAAACGCAACGTTTACCGGCAGCCAGAAAGCCCGCACATTGTTCGGAAGATATATAAAAAACGCGATGCTCATAACTTTTTCAAATTTATATTTTTTTTATACATACATACATAAGAGTGTAAGAAATTTTTAATACAAGTTAAAGATGGTTATCATAAAATAAGTGGTAGAGATGATCATTTAATTTTTGATTTGATTATTTAAACATTTATGTATTATGCATGTGCACTAGGGCGTTTCCAAAAAAAAAAAAAAAATTTATCTTCGGAACCACGCTCAAAAGTTTCGTTTTAATGCCAAAATAAGCATCTGAAAATAGGAGCCCTTAATATTAATATTTAGGTTGTCCGCATCGCACTTATCGATTCCCCATAAGAATAACACAGGAAAAAAGTGTTTTTTCTTTTGATTTATATAACTAATGAACGATACATCGTATTGCAATATCCATTCATTATTTTTGTAGAGAATTTAACGCTCTACAAAAAAGGTTTCGTCAATTTTTGATAAATCAACTCAGTCAAAAGTTATTCAAGATCAAATTTTAACTTACCCTCGATTAAAAGAAAGTAAGTAATTTAAAATATATTATGAAAATTTAATTTATATGAACATCATTGAAGTGACATTTTAATTTCTTTCTATGTTACATCTATTAGTTCATTCTGTTTCTTCGTCAGTGTATATGACTTCCTTTTACATACATAAATTATGCAGCGACGACAAATTAAAAATGTAATACAATTTAATCAAAACAATTCAATTATCGATAGTTAATTGCAGGTCAGTTGTTTAATCAGACGTAATGTGAGCCGGTATCAAAATTTCTTGTGGAGTGTTTTCTAACTATTGACGTAGAATTTAGGAGTCGCAAGGATCTAGAAATACTGTTAATGTTCCTAGTGTCCTCCAGACTCACCTCTATATTTTTCTTTTTTGTTGATAAAAAATATTGTATAGTTTTAAGAATGTAAATGTGAGGTTTAAATAAATAAGTTTATTATTATTAAACTTATCTCTATGTTTTTACAACTCCATTTCTAGGTACGACACATGCGCCATTGATTGTAACTTACTTGCCCTATACCTATAACTTATGTGCAAATGTATGAAATAAATGGAAGGTTCATATGAGAGACATGGTAACTTACAAAATAAAAACAAACAAATATTGATTTTTTAATTTAACTTTGTCTCTTCAAAGTTCATCTAACAATAATATTATGAATGTAACTGATTAATATTTCGCAAATATTTATATATGATCTTTGTCTAGGGTTACAATTACCAGACATATTGCGTTATCATAATGCAAACCATATTAGTGTCTCAAATAAATAAGTTCATATAATTTTATTCAAACCCTCAATTTCTATTTAAGTACAATGTAATCGGTATTTCGTTCAAAACTGTTATTTTGACATTAAAAATTGACACATGAATTAAATTATATTAATATATTGCTATTTAAAAATATTCCACTCTTTGTATTTTCATTGAATACTGTATACATTCTTTATATATTTAATCTCTATCATCTGTCTCTATCGCACTTGGTCATAGGGATATGCTCTATTGCATCTGTCATTTCTTTGCGTAATATTTTTTAGTTTCGTAATATTTGATATTTGAAAAATATTTACTAATTCGAGGTAATAGTAATATGAATGATACGTGAATAAATAAACCGTAAGAAATTTTGCTTGTATAGTTTGTGCAACATCTCATAACACAGGATGGTGTTTGCCATAGTTCGGAGGCATTTTATGAAACGACAGTATACGTCATATTTCTATTAACGCTGACACGATACTGAGATAACCGAAGGTAACTAGCTTCGATTCATTAATGCGCTTTTGAAGCGCTTATGACGTATCTATATATTTGTAATATCATTGGAACAAAGCGACACAAACCGACAAAAATTTTAAAATTTGCATTTTTGTTAGCAGTAGCGTGTAGACTTTTATACCCAATCAGAAAAAAAATATTTTTGGATATTACATACAGACACTTCATTGTTATTATATGTATAGACATAGATTAAAACAACAACCTTTTGAAATGGCTGGACCTATTCTGACGGAATTTTTACTAGCAGACAGATGAAATTATAGAGGGTGACATCGGCTATTTTATTTTACACTAGCTGTTTGTTCATGTCTTTTTCCGATTTTCACGGGATTTTCGCTGGTAAACAACTGCCCTTATAAGGAGTAACTTAGACTATTTCATTTTGTTACCCAAAACTTCGTCCGCAGTGTTATCTCCAAAACGGTTGAATCGATTTCCACGAGACTAAGTGATAGATAGCTGACCTCATAAGAAGTAATTTAAGTTTTTTTATATTTTAAACTGCCTGTTGCCTGTGACTTCGTCCGCAGTAGAATCTTCAAAACTATTGGACCAATTTTTACAGGGCTTTTACTGGGAAATAACTAACAAATAAACTCTTCTATTTCCAACCAATGATATTACAAATATATAGATACGTCATAAGCGCTTCAAAAGCGTATTAATAAATCGAAGCTAGTTAGTTACGGTGATCTCAGTATCGTGTCAGCGTGAATAGGAGCGTGACGTGTACTATTCGTTTCATAAAATGCCTCAAAACTATGGCAAACACCATCCTGTGTTATGAGATGTTACATATCATGCAAGCAAACTTTCTTATAGTTTATTTGTTCACATATCATTCATATTACTATTGCCACGAATTAATTAATATTTTTCAAATATCAAATATTACGAAATTAAACCATATTACGTAAAGAAATGACAGATGCAATAGAGCATATCCCTATGACCAAGTGCGATAGAGACTGATGATAAAGATTAAATATATACAGAATATATACAATATTAAATGAAAATACAAAGAGTGGCATACATTTAAATAGCAACATATATTTTTTTGTAATAAGATGTGATACATTATTTAATTTCTACTAAATTAGGAAGTTTTTAGTGTCTTTTCTACTATACATATATATAATAAAATTCAAGTGTCATTTTGTAACGACAAAATAACAATTAAGGACGCGCTCTCAAATTTTAGAAGTTCGGTTTCGGCTTCGAGTTCTACTAGACGCGTATAGCTCACTCACACAGACATGAAAACTGATAAGCCCCGCAGTTATAGCACACTATAAACGACTTTGATACTTTTATAAAAATATTACAATATTTACTTATTATGTTCTACTTTTTGTTGTATTTGATGTAATAGTACCGAAATAAATTATAGTTTCTCAAGGTCATACTCACTCAAAAACAGTATAACTCAACGTAAATATGTATACGTAATATACAGAAACATCGAATTTGTGTTCAAATATTTAGCCCCTTTCTGCTCGATCAAGGCTTAATTTCTCAACATTTTCATGAAAAGTAGTATTGTGGTAACTGGACCATAGTTTAGGTAATAGCTAGAAACATCAAGTTGTGTTTAGATGTTTAGTCTCCTAGTGTAAGAGCAAGGTTTTAAGTTTTTAAAGTTTGGTGAAAACAGTATTTATGATAATCTTAGTATAGTACTAATAGTTAGAAACATTCAGTTTGCACTCAAAGGCTTAGTGTCAGCTAAATGTTTCATATCTTAGAACCAGGTGACAGCTATTTCGTGATATTTTTTTTAATATTAATAATAGCTATACACATGAAGTTTGCGCTCTGAAGTTGAGTCTTGTCGTATCAGATAAGAGTATAATTTCTCATAGACCAAGTGAGTAGCTGTATCATGATAACAGAATTTTGGTACTGATAATCACTAGAAATCTCACCTTTCCGATCAGTGGTCTAGTCTCATAGAGTCAGATCAACGTTTCATTTTATGGATCAGATGAGTAGCTGTATCATGATAATTGAACTTTAGTATTCATAGTAGTTACAAACATCCGGTTTGGGTTCAGATGTTAAGTCTCACACTATCTGATGAAAGTGTCATTTCTCATGCGTAGATGTGCTAGCTGCGTAAGCGTATCTTTGTCGTGATACCAAAATTTTTGTATAGTATAGAGTAACTAGAAATATAGAGTTTATGCTGAAAAGTATCATAGTGTCTTATTAATGTTTAATTCCTCATGTGCTAGACAAGTGGCTATATCGTGATAACTGAATTTTAGCACATATAGATATTAGCTACAAACATGAGTATGTGCTCAGAGATTTAGATAGGAGAATTTTTAACTTAGCGTTTGCTTCTATATCAAAAATAATTCTGAGAACAACATACTACAAAACAACTGACTTGTAAGTTGTAATACCGATAGTACAACGGGCAGCATATGACGGCCTTTGTGTAAAACGAACCCTAATTCCATATACGTACATATTCCATATACAAACTTTGCATTTGTTGCTTAGATACACTTTTTACCAAATGATTCGTCTCATTGTAAACAAGATTTGAGAGATCATGTTCTTATAAAGAATAAGCCTTATATTTGATTCTTTTGAAAGATTACATTTGTTTGTAAATTCTGCAGCATGTTTATGATATTATTATATACATTCTGAATAGATAATAAAAATTAATAAAGAGAATGCGAAAACGATATATATATTTCTACCCATGAAAGAGCTCCCTACACGTTTCTAGAGTCCATTATGAGGCCATTTTGTTATTATCTAAGAAAGGAGTACAAACAAGGCATATTTGTCTCTATCCATAAATAAATTCCATAACAGTTTTTGAAGTGGGTCGTCATCAGATCATTTTGTTCAGTCCTGTGGTAAGCTGTCTTCACTACTAACAAAATGACTACAAGGGCGACATATCTATTTCTACCCGTTAAGGAGTTCGATAACAATTTATGGAGACCACATATATGAATAGTTAGCTAGGTTAGCTAAGATAGGTCGCGATTTTGCATGCAACAGGCAACAGCCAAGCCGAGGTATGCCGTGCACCCTTGAGCTGGTTGCCAAAATAAAATCGGCTCAGTGCCTTAAGCGCTCGCTTTAGTAGTCCGGTGAAGCTCTTAACAACTTGCTGGGTCAATAGCGTAGTTATTTCGAAAAAAAAGAGGTTATATTGAGGGCTAAATTGTAATTAAAATATCAATCTTTGTTGGTTTCTATTTTATGAGTTACCATGTCCTTCATATAAACCTTTCAATTATTTCATACACTTGCATGCAAGTTATATGTATAGTGCGAGAAAGTTACAATAGGTGGCGTATGTGTTGTACCTACAATTGGATTTTCACATTTACATTCTTAAAACTATACAATATTGTTTATGAACAAAAAACAAAAGTGTTAGTGAGTTTGGAGAAGCGGGTGGTAGCAAGTTATTTAATAACAATGTACGATATTTATTAATACACTAGGAACATTAACAGTATTTCTAGATCCTAGTGACTCCTAGATGATACGTCAATAGTAAAAACACTCCCCAAGAACTTTTGATACTGGTTCACATTACGTCTAAATAAGCTACTAACCTCAAATTAACATTAAAATAGATTTTTTAAAATTAAATTATGTTGCATTTTTAATCAGTCGATTCTGCCTAACTTTTGTGAGTAAAAACAAATAATATACACTGACGAAGAAAACTAAGAAGTAGATAAAATATAGAAATAAATTAAAATGCCACTTTAATGATGTTTATTTAAATTAAATCATCATGATAAAATTGATTGTCTTTAAAATTACTTACTTTCAATTATTATTCACTCCCTTATTACTTGTATACCACGTTACAAATAAAGTAATCTGCGAGACAATCTACCATCAGGCGTATATCTTAACAAAGTAAGATGTCCTGTCTGTTTTGATTAATCTTTATTTCATTGACGGCTGTTCGTCATTTCGCCCGTATCTAAGCAACATGCAACTATTTCTTTTTCACAACAATATATAATATATATTATATATAGATTATATTATATATAGATATATATAATATATATACATATAATATGCCGTCTTACTCCCACATTTTATCTAAGTGTGTCGTTACAATATTACTATAATAAGTATGTGGCCGTTACCGTGCCATTTGTTTGTCAACATATCATATAGGTAACGTATCTATATATTTGTAATATCATTGTTTCAAACCCGTAAATTCGTCCGCTTAAAATTTAGCAAAAATATGTTGTCTTTTGTAAACATGCATGTGATGCGTACCCTGTACTGAACTCCGCGAATAAATATAATTGAGCGTCATGTGTTTGTATGTAAATTTAATTATATTGCCTTTTTGATCAATTTGGCGGCCATTTTGTTTTATTTACCGCACTTGCATCTATATAACTCAGTGACTATAACAACCTATAAAACTATTGCATCGAGATCATAAAACTTTATTATATCGACAATGTGACCATATTATATCTATATAATAAAAAATATAAGACATATTTTCAGGTAACGTATATTCTTACGTCTTACGTAACGTATTTCTTATATAGTGTAAGTGAGCACTGAGGGTGTTATATAGTAGGTTAAAGTTCCAAATATGTTGCTGATTGTAAATCGCTTCCCATTAAACACACTGTTAGTATCTACATATGTAATGTACTCGTTACATGTTACAGTAGATGGCTGGCGTATCGTCGGCAGCGGCTCAAGCCTAGGTCCGTTCTTGACGTTGAGTACGCTGCAACATTACACATATCACTTCCACACACGCACACATGCTTACACATGAAAGTGGAAGGGTTTTGGCTTTTCCCTTATCGAACTGAAATAGTTTAGAAAAAATATCCCACACAAAATACATATAAGAGTTGTTGAGGTATGTATGCTTGGTTCACATATTTTATTAGCTCAGATGGGTTGCAAAGTGCCCATATCAGGCAACAGCTTAAGCCGAGGTGTGCTGTGCACCCTTGAAATAGTTGTCTAATTAAATCGGCTGCGTGCTTTAAATGCTCACCTTAGTCCAGTGAAGCTGTTAAGACCTTGCTAGGTCACCCCACCCGATTAGGCCTCCCACGGCAGCGGCTCAAGCCTAGGTTCGATACCTCGGTAAGGAACCCTTGAGTGCGTTGCTTGCGCGGTACTGTGACACACAAATATACATCACCGCTACAACACTACACGATCACCCCCACACACGTGCACGCCTACACGCTTACACATGAAAGCGAAAGGGTTTCCTTTTTTTCCCTTATCGAACTGAAAAACTCTCAATTTTCCGATAATAAATATATGGAGGAGTTGTTGAGGCGTGTATGCTTGGTACACATATACGTTTCAATAACTCATACATATATGAATAGTTAGCTAGGTTAGCTAAGATAGGTCGCGATTTTGCATGCAACAGGCAACAGCCAAGCCGAGGTGAGCCGTGCACCCTTGAACTGGTTGCCAAAATAAAATCGGCTGAGTGCCTTAAGCGCTCGCCTTAGTAGTCCGGTGAAGCTCTTAATAGCTTGCTGGGTCAATAGCGTAGTTATTTCGAAAAAAAAGACCTTGCTAGGTCAATGTACCCGATCGAGTTTCTTGCCGGTTCTTGTCAATGGCTGGGTTGTTTTCCGAATCGGTGGTAGTTTTTGACGTTCATAAGCGCCTTATTAGGACTAAAACTGAATAAAGTATTTTTGATTTTGAATAGCGTAGTCAGTTGGAAAAACAAGCTTGCGTATCGCACTTACAAATGTTCTGGAAAGAGCAATTCTGTAAT